>JAZGTI010002068.1:0-32659 GCA_036877585.1 Botia kubotai
TGGAGCACAGAGGGGTGCAGGGGAGGTTCTGATACATCCTGGTGCAAAGGGACGAAGGATATCAGGGTTGAGCAGCAGAGGGTTTAGCTTCACTCCTGTGGTTCTCTAAGATGTTTTGGTGTCAGGCCAGATGCAGATTAACATTTGATGCATGCGCATACACTTACAATTAGAGCTCTGTAAAGTACTATTCTAAACATGGAAGAGCTTAATTGATCAGCTTAAAATTAATAAACAGGTTAATTAGTGTTTGCCATTAAAGAATGATATATAAAATCAGTCATGCTTTTTACTTAACCATACTTATGAAGTCTATTTATTTCACTTATTTTACATTAGCTTGAAAAATTAGCTTGGAAAGACAGTACAGCATAATATTATATCATATTAGTTCATCCCAGGAAGTACATTGCTAATAAACCACCTTGTTAGAAAGATTTTGGACGTGTCCTTGAGGACAGGCCATGCAATCTCCTGCAATAGTCATAGTTTGGCCTGCCTTCAAAGTTCTTACTTCAGTGACATTTTTTTCTAGTTGCCATGTCAAACCTGTCTGTTTTTCTGCTCTGTTTGCTGTAACATCTGCAGAGGTCAATCAATAAAACCAGACTTAAAGCACACCTGGGTCTGTACGGGATTCAACACTTGCTCCTCTGAACATCCATCCTCCAAACCTTCACTTTAAATGAAATGTCAAATATAACACAGAGCATCTGTTCCATTCTAACTGTAGCTTTAGCTGACAAGGCAGCATGACTTAGCTGACCCTTTCCGCTCAGAACTGGAACCATCATCAGAGGACTCTTGTTGTCTGCATAATGCCCCCCTTTCCCCACTTCTGTAGAAAACGCATCATTTGCTTTTCATCATAATGGTCTCCGGTCACCGTGGAGACTAAAGCCATTCCTCTGCTCTCTATGTGTGACAGGATGCTGGCTGTCATTGTGGCTATTCTTCTTGATTGATAAGCAACTATTGCTTTCCTCTTTGAGAGAGACAGCTGCATGAGTTGCGGCATCATTACCGCCCATTATGTATTCTGTCATTCCATGACGGGAAGGAAAATACCACATCATCACTATTTACTTCATATGCATGAACTGATACCATCTCTTATTTTATTAAAACACATAATGATTTATATATTGTGATGGTGTTGACGTCCTTGAGTTGAGTCAAGGCTGCTTTGAAGGGATATATTTCACCCAATAAAAATCATTATTATCATTTATTTACCAGTTCCAAACCCGCATGCCTTTTATTCTGTGGAATATAAAAGTCAGATTTTCCCCCAATGTGTACACCACCCATTACATACATCATCTCCTCCAGCCCAGCACTCAGATCATATTTTAAAAAAGATTTGGATATATTGGATATGTTTGGATATATTGTAAGTAAATAATTGTTCCTGTAGTTTAGCTGGTAGAGCATTGCGTTAGCAGTGCAGAGGTTGCAGGTTCGAAACCCAGGGGAGCACATGTACTGACAAAATGTATAACTTGAATTTACTATAAGTCGCTTTCGATAAAAGCGTCTGCCAAATGCGTTCATGTAGTGACAAACTTCAATGTTTTATGAACAATTCCTTTCAAATCCTCATTAATTCATAATGGCAATATCGTTGGAATATATCTCTCGTAACAGATTTATGTTACGTGCATATATCATTACTGCCCAAAGATACCCCTGCTTTAACAGGGCATAAGGGAAGCACATCTTGCATGATTTCTCACACTACTAAATAACAAATCACCTAAATAAACATCTGTTGGGTCTGATGTGTCTTTTTTGGCAGCATTTCATTGCAGTTGTCCATATACAAGCCGATTTTTACCTTGGGCACCTTTTCTCAGTCTTTTCTGTCCTGACCTGCAGGACAATGCTCAGTGAATATTTACTGTACAACAGCCCTAGTGCTCAGTCTCTGTTTAGTGTTATTAAGCTATAAATACAGGCATAATTAATACAGATGTACTGTCTGTTAATCTGCATAAGTAAATACAGTGAAGTGCCTTAAACTGCCAGGAAGTATTTGCAATTACATACATTTATTATGATTGATTTATTAGCATAAACATCTGTTTTATTAGCACAAACATTTGTGTCCCCAGCTAGCAGGCAATGTTTTCAGAACATTGGCTAATGTTCTCTAAAAGTTTTGTTAAAGGTTTATCAGTTATTAAGAATGCTGATGCAGAAACGTTAGTAGAATGTTTTTAACATTATAAATCATATTTCAAAAACTATGAATTGATTCAAATTCTCAAGGTGTTAGTGTACGTTAAAATATGTTTGAATAATGTTCTTATAAGCAGTAACGTTAATACAGCACCTAAAAATGGCCATTTTAAACGGTTTTAGAATATTCAGAATAACATTTTTAACCTTCTGTTACTTAATGGAAACGTTCTTACAACCTAAACTTGTTAGCTGGGTCGGCATCAGGTTAAATGTGGACGGAGGTGTGTAGACCTCAAGCGTTCCTCAAGCTCTCTCTCCACACATTTTGCTTTCTTACTGTTATGTTGAGCACCAGGCTTTGGTGTGTATCTTTTATCAGCGCGCTTGATTGAGTGTTTACAAGCAGACAGCAGCAATCAGGGGCAGCCGAGGGGGGACAGTGAATTCACTAGCGGCTTTTCTGTTCTGGTTTGTGTTGCAGACAGTTTGGTTTGACCTACATCAGCGACTAACAGACACTGATGGCACAACTAGCGCAGTAAGTACTAAAGCACGTCTTATACCCAAAAGCATGCAAAACAATTCATAAAATACTCCAAAGCAATGCATGACCAAATCACTGTTTCCCTCCATGGTAAGGAACATTAATAGCCAATGAATAACTCTATAGATCTATAGACTCTATATATATAGAGAGAGATCTTCTTATGCTGTTTAACACACATGGAATAAAGCTGCCGTCTGTTTATTAGGATTCAGGAAGATTTGCTTCTTCATATGTTAGCACCAGCTTCATGTGTTCAATACCAGCTCAGAGAGTCATTCTGGCGTCTCAAAGATAAGAAGCAGTATCACAGTGCCAGGCCATAAATCAGTCATTGATGATAGATACAGCAGGAAATGTGCAGAAATGCCACATACAGTTTTGGTCAGTTAAAAGTGAGGGTCTTGCTTTGATCTTGTAGAACTTTGTAGCTTTCAAACGGGTCATATGTATTTGTTATTTTAATATCATATTTTACTTCATTTTATATCATTAGTTCTTCTGGTGTTTAGGAATAATTCCATCTGTCCTGCTTTAATATCTTGTGTAACTGAGCAGGACAGTTTTTGATCACATAATAGTCATAGTCATTACAATGAAATAAAATTAAATGCTTTATTTGAAATTTAGGGACAATTTTGTATTCTGAAAGTTACAAAAGAATTTTATAATGCATCAAATTATTTTTTGCGAATCAAATACATTTTAATTCCACACAATGTATTTAACTTTTTTAGATCTAATAAAAGAATTACTTGTCTGAACCCGGTCTATATCAACACAACTGAGCTGTCCATGGTGCTGAAAGGCCTTCTAGCACAGGGATACACATCAAATTTACTCTCGTCTTAGTGTCACTGGAGGGATCAGAGAAAATTGAATCACTTACTTATCATCCATTAATCCTTGTCAGATTTCCAGACAAAACAGGGATTGAACAAAACAGCTTCCACCCAACAGCTTCCCTATGTGCCAACATGTGCCCGGGTGTTTGTTAGTTAATACAGTCTTTATTTTGGGAACAAGACGATGTTTTCAGAATCAGTTCATCACATCTGAGGGTCTCACACTCACACTGTGAGACCCTCAGATAATCTGTAATTCTAACAGAGTGGAAAAGACCATGATTGTGCCTTTCCCTGCAATTCAAGATAATTGTATTTGGCTGCAGATGATTATCACTGCATTCTGTCTTTAGAAATTGCATGCATATATTTGTGTGACAAAAAGACGTCTTTGTAAAATTTCCCAGTTCTGATTACTGAACTCCTTTTTAGGTAAACAAATTTTGTAAAATGCTAATAAATTGAAATGTCTGGTTTGCTAACACAGGCTGATTATAGGTACAGTACAATACGGTCTCTGTAATTACGTGCATTGAACACATTGTTTTGTAGTGGCCCTGTGATGTTCTTGTGTACCAAGCAGTTGTCGTTCACCTTTATATATTTAAATATCTATAAATGCATATATTAACATATCATTATTACTATGTGTATATATTTATGTAAATCCTTGTAATACACTTGCTGCATACAGATAATAGATTTAAAATAAATTTGCAGGTACCCTGCCGTCATAGATTATATAAACTAAATGTTGGGGCATAAACACCTGCTTAAGCACCATCTACAATACATCTAAAATGTGTTTCTATGTTGTGTTTATCTCATATATAAGACACAATGGCTTTTTGAAGTCTATAGCAGATCATTGATGGAGGGAAAGTCAAGATGCTGCAATCTTCCCTCTTATCTCCCGTCTGAGGCTGGACTAATGACTGATGGGTCCAACAGCTCTGTGCATCTGTTAGCTCAGCAGTTTACTTTGCAGGCAGCATTCACTGACTTAAATAGACTCTCGCACCACCCGCAGTGCTTGTCCAGATTATCATAGAGGAATATAAATCAGCCGTCTACTGATAAAACCAGGAAAGAGTCATTTGAGGAGGTTACACAACTGCGCATCTGAAAGCCCTTTGTGCTCATTTGGAAAGAATTATCATGGGATGGATGGCAGAGAGACAGAGGCGGATGGGAGCTGCTCTTATCAGTAAATTCCCATTTAAGACTTCTAGACGCAGTACTTTAAATTACTAGTATTAGCCATGTAGCTAATTTAAAGAGATGCTAACATACAAAAAGGGGGAAAAATGAATATGTAGTGAATGTTATCAGAGAAAGAAAAACAGGGGTAAGAACATTGCAATCAGATAGGAATGGGAAGGTATTCCCCAGTTTCCATGGTAACGCTGAAATTTCTCTAACCATCCTAAGGTTCCTTCTGTTTTTACGGACGCATACTGTACCTCATACTTTCTGCTCACTTAAATTGAGGAAAATAAATGTGTGTGGGCGTGTGTAGTTTTTGTTTGGCAAATTTTTGGGCTCACAAATATAGTGAAACATGTTGAAGAAATGACTTTTGAAGCACGCATGGACATTTGGAGTGGTTCTCACTTTTTAAAACAGCCTATAAATCAGACCAATCGCCTTTTGATTTAAATCAAGTAATGTCGACAGGTTTGTGAGAGGGTTAAATGTCATCAGTATGATAACCATTGAGTCTATGAGAGGTCCTCACTTACTGTATATGTGTGTGTGAGTGTGTGTGTGTGTGTGAGTGTGGTCAAAAGTGACCAAAACCTGACCAGCAAAACCTAACACTGAAAACCTAAAATAACAGAAGTCTATAGAATGTCTCTATTTAGATAGATTAGTAAATGTGTGTGTGTGTGTATTTCCCAGGCTGATGCATAATGCAGAACTGGAGCAGTTCCACTCTGCATGGGGGTCGGTAGGGTTCATTAGTTTAGCATCCCTTCTGAGCTTCAGTGAAACACACATGCATATAAAACACATCCAGTATGTTCGGTATCGTTTTATTCTACCTGAAACCTGAATGAAAGCCATTTCAATAAGAAATACTGCTAAAAGAAATTAAACCGGTTCCTATGAGAGCGACAGAATGAAAGACTAATTAAAATGTAATAATATAGTGAGTTCACGCTTGTCACACAAAGCCCAGAGACTCAATAACACTTAGTCTACGGGTCACATTTGCTAAGTCTTCCGACCTCAGTTTTATCGGTTTATTTCATTGCGATGAGTCTCAATGAAGCCCAGTGCTGTTTAAACAAGCAGCGAAGATTAATGAAAGACATTATAGCAACCAGTAACAATGTTGCATGTTAGGATTAGTCACATGTTGAAATTGGATTTCAAATCCGTATGTTTTCCTATAATTATTGATATGTGGCCATTAGACCAGGCCTCCAGTGGAGGTGAATGATAGTGAAGTAATGATGCTTATTTAGTTTTGTGTCATTCGGGTAATGTAGTGTTTCTGGGTGGTGTAGTGCTGCTCTTGATTAAGTTCAGGGTATATTACCAAGCTTGTGCTCTTTATTGCCCCAGCCTTCGGGCAATATTACAGTCTCTATTATTTTTGGTTAGTTTTATCTCTCCCACCTGCTAGGGAAAACACACGCTCTATTAAAGATGTGACACCTTAATTATAGCATGTGGCGCATGTAGATGACTAGAAATTCCCTGACATCTCCAAAAACATACTTATTGCACTATGTTATGCTTGTTTGTTAAGCACGAAGCAGTTTTTTTCTCAACAAGTATTGATCATTGTAATTTCTTAGAAATGTGATATAATTAACCAGCATACAAACCACCAGTAATTCAATTAAAAGCCCTAGTTATAGGATAACATTTAAGCATGTTACAGGATAGTACTGTACAATGTTTGAGGAGATGGTACTGTAAAATTACTTGAATACAGACATCTTAAACCTTTAGATATTTCACATACACTACCGGTCAAAAGTTTAGAATCACCTACCTATTCATTTTTGATATTTTAATATCAATATGTAATACTTTGAGAAACTCATTAAAACCATCAGACAAGACAAAGGTAGTTACAGGAATTATGTTGTGACTAAAGAAAATTCCAAATAAATCGAACCATGTTATATTTTAGCATATTTAACGTAGCCACAAATTGTCTAGAATTTGCAAAAATGTTTTCCTTGTCATTTTGCCATCTAGTTTCTTGAGGAATCACCCTGCAATGATTTTTAAGCAGTAAAATAAAGGAGTTCCCATCCACGCTGGGCTCTTATTGGCTGCTTTTTGTCTACATTTTGTCCGTCAACCTTTTCTAAAACATTTTTTTAATAAAATTGTAGTTTTTTAATGACATTAACATATAAAATTAACTAAAGTTGGTGTAATTATATTAATGTCTACAAGACTAATTTCAAACGTTGTAGAAGAAGCCTTCAGACTGAAAGGCTTTTAAAATCATAAGAAATATTTCAGGCAAGTGATTCTGAACTTTTGACTGGTAGGGTATGCTGAATATCAAACGCTTTAAGATGCCTATTTAAGTCATCTCAAGTGCATTGAGAGCTGTATTATTGCTGACATTATAATAATCAGGCTCCTCGGGGGTTGTCTGTAGTATGGAAATAGTCTACTGAACAAGCATCAGTATATTGAAACATTTCCTATAGTGTATTGCAGGGCAAGATCAGTTATTTAATCAAATAAATCTGTCATGCTTAATTAAATTGATTCCAGATGACAGCACCGATTTAGAAAAGCGCGGGGGAGCTGAGTGACAAGTTACACGAGAAAGGTGCAATTATGTCGAAGAGAAAAGTTCAAGATTGATCATCTGAATGTTTTAAAACTTTAAAACTAAAATGCAACTATCCTGTTTTTTTAGGAGAGACTGTGTGTGAGATTTGTACTTTATTTGAGTTAGCCAACCACACTCCCACAGTTTTACCATCACATAGATTAAACTGGGAATTAATTAGTTACTTAGGCAACGGTCCAAAAGACTTTTATAATGAAGAGTGTGACTGTATTGATTTGACCGTCTGGTAACGTATTTATTTCTCTTTCTCCTGGATGAGTAACTCGATGCGGTAAACACACAGCTCGCAGTTCTTATGTAATTCGTTAACTTTGATATAGATCTTGCCTGTTAGGACGAGAGGGTCAGAGCTTTTAAGGCAATTTGCTTTTCCAAGACATTTCTCAGAGGCAGAGCTCATTGCCAAATGTTTATTACTCACAGTGCCTTGAAGAACCCTCTCTCTGTGACACACGTCTTTAAAGAACTCTGGTCTTCATTTATTTTGCTTTATTATTAGTATTCTAAAACATTGCAGACATCCTAATTATAATTTTTGCAGCACAAATCATACGCACAGTCCCAACAGACTCACAACCTTCATTACTGTATATTACTGAAAACTAATCTAACACCCTCCACTCCAACATTCATCTCTCTCTCTCTCCCTCCCTCTCTCTCTTTCTCTCTCTGTCTCTCTCTCTGTCTAACTCACTCTCTCTCTCTGTCTAACTCATTCTCTGTCTCACTCTCTCTCTCGTTCTGTCTCACACTATCTCTCTCTCTGTCTCTGTCTCTCTCTCTCTCTCTCTCTCTCTTTCCCTCTGTCTCACTCTCGCTCTCATTCTGTCTCACTCTCTCTCGTTTTGTCTCTCACTCTCTCGCACTCTCTCTCACTCTCTTTCTCTCTCTCTGTCTCTCTCTCTCACTCTAGTCTCTGTACCTGATCCGTCAGGAGATGGTGGTTTCTCAGAAGCAGTTGGGCGAGTTCTGTGAGGCTCTGAAACAGTACCTGAAGGACGTGTCTACTCAGAGAGACTGTTTCCAGTAAGTTAACTGGTTGTTTATCTTAAGCTTGACCTTCCAGTGACTAATTTTCTCCTTCCCCCTTTATGTCTCAATCTATTTTATTGAATTTACCGGGATAAGCCTGCAGTTATGTGACAGTACAAATACAAATCTCTGCTGTGCTTTGTATTTGTGCTGTCAAACCGAAGCGCCTAATGTTTTCAGTTAGCTTTTATCTGCCGGAGAAAAACAGGCTCCTAAATATAGCAACCAACAGATGTCGCTTATTATAAGTACCTGTCATCTCAAGATACATGTTGCAGTCTTTTGCATTATATTATTCTTCAAAATGATGCTGTTAAAGGGCTGCAGTAAGAACTACACTGCTGTAGAATTAATCTATTCATATATAATACATGCATCGGATTCTCTGCCTCCCACTTTTTGTACCTCCAACAATGTTTATTTATATTTGATGTGTTGAAATATTACGCTGCATCATTTGCCTCCTGTGATTAAAGGCAAGCAGAGGATGCTGTTAATTTGGTTCATGAATTAATAATGAAATACGCTAAATAATGATTTGTTTTCTTTTGCTTTATTAATACAGAGTACGAAGTCATTAAAGATCAGAAACTGGTGCTAAACTACATCAAAATCAATGTTTCCCAAATAAGACTAATTACATTCCCTGGTCAAATTCCTAACCCAGATACAAACAGCTTCTTTCTGGGGTTTAATGTTCTCCACGACTGAGAACATTTTTTTGAATCCCCCATGATGAAATATTAATGTAAGAGCAGTGGGTAAAATAGCTTCTTTTGTAGTGTTTCTTATGGAAGCTCCCTGAGTCGGATCGCTGAGAGCTTTGTGTTGATGGCAGTATTTTGTACTGCTGTCATGATTTACATCAGACTGGTGAATAATTGATCAGTGAGAACATCGGCAAGGTTCTGCAAAGACCCCATCACTGCACTCTAACTTACTGCTTCACTATCACTCTGTTTTTTAATTTGTGAAATATTTTAACTACAAACACATTTGAGGATGTTTACACAGAAAATCTCATCTAACTCTTCGAACTATTAGAACAAAGTAGCAAGAACCAAATAAGTGAATGCTAAATTTGAGTCCAGCTGGAGTTTCATTTGCTAATCCTAACCAAAACCAATTTACCGTCATCTTTACAGTCCTTACAATTCAATTGTGACCTACTAGTTAGAGTGTCAGACTTGCAACCAGAAGGTCGCTGGTTCGATCCCCAATGCCGACATGAAACAACTGAGGTGCCCTGGAGCTAGGTGTGTGTTCAAGTTTTGCAGTGTGTGTTCACAACTCACTACTCCAATTTGTGCGCACTAACTGGACGGATTAAATGCAATATGGGTCACCATACTTGGTCTGCACGTCAATTCACTTCAAAACATATCAAAAAGGCATAACTAGCATCTGATTTGCTGCTACTATTTAAAGTATAAGGGATCTGTGGGAATTGTTAGCATTAGCAACAGTTTAGGTCACTGTCAATTCATAAACCAGGTGCTATAATGAATTCAAGACTAATCATTGAATAGTTTTACTGCCTGAAGGGGTGCAGCTAAAGCAGGGCACAATATTTGTGAGGAGGTACTGCCACCATGTGGAGGGACATACAGATAATGAAGCATCTGTTTATACCTTTTATAAGAAAGGAGTAATTGCCTCATTATCTTGTAAGCCCATTTTTTGAAAACATCCCTGTGTTTTCCTTGTCCTCTGTGTTTGTTTGTACAAGTTGTAATAGAGTTTTCTATCAGCTTGCTGGCAGGATCAGTTTGTTTCAGTGAGAGGTGTGAAAATGAAAGTGTGTTGTTTCTCACTGCCGTGTTTCTCTGCAGTGTGACTGCTGTGCGCCTCCCTGACGGACTATCCTTTGTGGTGTATGAGTTCTGGGATGGGGAAGAGGAATGGAAGAGGTAAAACGCGTTACTTTTCATAAACCCAGAGATCTCTCTTAATTCCATTTTCATTACTGTAAGCACATAAACCTGTCTCTGCACGTTGTGTCTGTGTTTTATCCATAGCACTAAGTTTTTCCCCGTGCATAAGGAGGAACATAAATTAATTTGTAGCAACTGTGTTCATTAAGGCAACATTTTAAGGGGATCGCTCACCCTAAAATAAACATTATTCCATCATTTACTCACCCTCAAACCTTTCATTTCAAACCTTTATGACTTATTTCCTCTGTGGGACACAAAAGAAGATATTTTGAGAAATGTCCCAGTGGTTTTGTGTCCATACAATATACGTCAACAGGTGCCAGTGTTGTTTGGCTAACAAAATTTTTCAAAATATATTCTTCTCAAAAGATGCATATAAAATCCACTTGGATTTATTTACAGTATATAATGCATGCTTCCTATCTTCTTAAAACATCTGGGTTGTGCGTGGAACAACTGTATTTGTATTGGTTCTTATCGAACCTTCCCTGCTTCTCTCTCAGGCACCTTCAGACTGCAGCTTGCAAGGCTTTCCAGCATGTGAAAGTGGACACTCTGTGCCAGCCTGAGGCTGTGTCTACCGTCGCAGTGCCTGGTGAGTTCCAGGACTGTCTGCTGTAGGCCTGTTGTGGGCATTGGCACCAAACAAGCCTTTGATCCCACTTACTGTTTGTCATTGCCACATCATCACAGCTATTATGTGTTGTTCAGTCTCATGTAGCCAGCCTTTTGACTGAAGTAAAAGGTCTGATGCTTTAGGCTAAAACCAGCCAAGAACTGCCCACTTACACAGGAAGAGACATCTGAATGACACGTACAGTAATCAATCGTAGTTAGTTTGTTTTATAAGTGCCATTTAGGGGCAGGGTTAAATAGATATATTATAAAACAATAATAGATTGATGTTAAAAAAAGAAAAATAATACCATTGCACTCTTCATAAACAATCACATTAAGAGGTTTTGTAGTGTACTACTGTATATTGCCTCTGTTATATTGAAGCATTATCTGAGAGGCTGCTGCAAAATATACAAACCGTTTAATGATCTAACATAGTTCTAATTGTAAAGACATTCATTTTTAAAGAGCATATTTACTGCACTTTATTTCTTTAATAATGACTGTTTGTCTCTATTTCTAGCCGCCTGGTGCAGCCTGAGCAAAGACTGATGAGGAGAGCCAGTCTGTGGGTGGAGAGACCCCCCCCACCTTTCGCCTGAATACCTTCTTCTTTGCTTCTCTTCCACCCTCCCCCTCCCTCCGTCATGTCACAGTCCCTGCTGTATTAACTCTGCCCCCTTCCCCTCTGCGCTCTCTCTCTCTCTCTCTTTTGTAATTACTTGTTTACAGTTTCCATTTGATATCGAGCCAAAAGTACAGTGTCAACTGCAAAGAATGTTGGACATAGAACCAATTTCCTCTTTGGCTTTACTACAGCAGCATAGAGAAACACATTATAAACTCCCGGGAATGTTTTGGAACTGCACTTGGTTGATGCATATATCCAATATCAGGAAAACCCAAAGCATTTATATAACATAACATAACATGCATTAAGAGCCTCTTTTAAGTAATTGGGGCTGATTAATATTTCATCCCATTTAGCACATGCATCCGCTTGGCAAACGGTTTCAAATGGTTTAACTTCGAAAACAAAACTGTGCAGCAAAGTATGGATACTTTGAGCTTGGATAATAGCATTTCTGTAACGTGATGCTTGTTATAGGTTGTTGTTATAGGTATATTGACTGGAATGTTCTTAACACGTGTAATGTATTGAGCCATGTTGAGACTGGCAACATTTTGAGCCTGATACACACTGCCGGACAAAGGGCCTACAATCAAAACACACCAAATACAGATCTGGGGGCTCATTTATAAATTGTTGTGTTGAAACTGTCCTACAATAGATCGTTCTGTCATTTCTCAAACATGCGTACATGTGATTCAGAGAACAAACCTTAACTGTAAACGCCGACCAAGTAATGCTATTAACATATAAAAAAGAGCCCACATTAATGTCGCAAATGTATTTTTAAGATTTTCAATACCTGCAGTACTTTGACTCTCTGCCACACAGAAAGTGCGCACGTCTACCTAGACCACATCTACCTGACGTGGCGCTACGCACATTTCCACGCCAAAGACTGGTCAGATCTGTGCATCCGGATTATTTATAAATGAGGCCCCTGGTCCAAAAGCACAATGTACTTGGAGCATTATATAAGAGGTTTATGTAAACAATAATCACTGATAGAGTGTAGAGTGTACTATTCTGAGAGACTGGTAGAATTAACTTGAATCTTATGTCAGCAGATGTTCATGATTTTGTGAGAAAGTATCTAGATCTTGGTGCATAGATATAGTGCATGACATTGACTGATAGTAATTCTCGCCTGATATTCCTGTCCATTTTTATGTCATAATGGAACGTTTGGCACCAGATTATGCCTCAGGACAAACCAAATCATACTTTCTCATAGAAGATATTTCCAAGTGGATCACTCAAAGCAGTGCAGTTTTGTTGATCAATAATTCTAAGACTGTTGTATTTGTGCACAAAGACTTTGGTTGGCTCAGTGTATAAAGAACCCAACGCCAGGCAAAACAACAGTGGCCCAAAATTCCTATCTTGGCTTTTCCCACCAATCCTGCCTTCTGTTCGGTTTGTTGATTCTTCACCGTGAGTGCATGTTACAAATGAATGTCCAGTAAATGATTTGCCGTAGAATTTAGCTATGCTACTTTAAAGTATTTTGTGCATTTCTTATTTTCTTTTATATTATTCCAGTAAGGGAACAAACCATATATATATAAATATATGATATGAATAAAACGTAAAATATGAACAGTCACTTTTAATGGCATTGTTTGATGAAATAATTCTTATACTCTGTATGGTTCTGTAAACTGGCTTTCTCTCTTATGAGCGTAGAGATTTATTGCAGGGATGCAAAGTATTATACTCGTCTCAAGTTTATTAAAATTCTAGATTATGTAGAGTGCTGCTATTCAATAAAGTACTGAAAAAGTATTCAGTGTCGCATTTTTTACATCTCTTCGGTTCGTCATTCACCCACACAACGTTTTCTGTAACAGATTTATTTCACAAAATAGTTGTTATAGTTGTTGTTATAGCTGGAATCTGTAACTTCAGCTTCTCTTCTGCCATCTCTGTTTGAAACTTTTACTTTATGTCTGTTAAAGTCAAATGCAGCCAAACGGACATCTCCCGGGAACTTGAACCCGACAGCTCAAATTATAGAAATGATTAGATTATTGCAGCTTTAAAGTCATGTATAAAAATGTTTCAAATATAAGCACGTCTTATAATTCACATTTCTCACATTTAACTATGTTAACTTATAAATTGGCGAGTTGGAAATATAAAGGACATATTATATCAGCCCAGTTCTCATCTGTGACTCACAATTTAAGTTTAAAGACACATTACATGTAACTTTATTATTTAATGCATATTAATGAAACAAAGCAAAAAAGCACAAAGCAAAAAGACCTTTAAAATAGCTGTACATTCAAAAAACTATATAACTATATAAATAGTACAGATTTACATGACATTTGTCTGAGGTTTCATATAAAGGTGGGGTTATTTTTACATTTAACATTTGTGCTTTTAACAGGACCTCACCAAAAAGTGTATGTGATTAAACTTTAAAGGAATTACTTTAAAGAACATGTTTGACTTCAAAACTACTTAAGCATTGTCTAAAATTATAACCAAATCATAGAGATAAAAGACTATTTGTTGTAGAATGACAGGTCACCGTAAACAGGTTTGACAAAAATGCCAAAATATTTTTAAGGGCAAAATATTCTTTTCAACTTGCAAAAGAAAATTATAGCTCATTTAAAATCTGCATGATTGCAATTGAAGTGCTCTGCCCAAAGATATAGGCACCACAAATCAGTGTGACCATTCCCCATGTAATCAGAAGATACCTGAAAAAAAGACAATATGAACATCAGTATGAAGAATGTAAACTACAAAATCTCTATTTTACGTCTCTCACCTCAGTGTAGGAGGAACTGTCTCTGACTGCACAGTGAATATCAGGCAAAGTCCTTCAATAAAAGATGCACACAAATCAATATGCAAATAAATGTCTACGCAATACACAAACACAAAGACAGGCAGAATTACCTGGAAATATAAAGATGAAGAAAGCGCTCATTCCCCCAACAACACTGATCACTTTGCTAATGTCTGGAACAAACACAGCAATGAGAAGAGCGACTGTGATCCAGGCAGTGGTCAGAGCAACGCGAGTGCCGCATTCGTAGGTTTCCGTCACCACTGCATGTTTGCGTCTGCGTCGCAGCAACGGATCCTGAATCACAGATCTACAGACACACAAAGCTAAATGACAATGCAGAATTTGTATCAATGTCCTTGAATGAATTATCACAGCATCATATGAAGTCATAACAGTCTCTACTTAGTTCATAACAATACATTTAATTTTCCTTTCACTAACCACATGAGATGCTGTGATGTACACTATACCTTCCCAGCAGGACAATGATGGGATAGACTGTAATGATGGAGATTCCAAACAGCAGCCTGGCAATGATCATGGTGACATCATTACCACTGTATGACATCAGAACATCTGGAGCAACATTCCTCCCAAATGTCAGGTACCCGTAGACTCCTGCAAAACAGTCCTGGTTGACTTGCTCTGTGGAATAACATGCTTATCACTAAAACTAATCAATATCTAATCAATCATTATTCCCACGTTTAATACATAAAATCTGATTAAGCCATTTTTCTCAAATTTGCATTTTTGTAATTTAAAACCCTTTATTAATTTTTTAATTATATTACCAGAATTAAAGTTTGCTTACGAAAAAGTTGAATATAAAATAGAATTTCTTGGTAAATATTTGAATTTCCCAGCATGCATTAGAGTTGTCACTGACACCCCAAAACGTTGCTTGTAATTAAACGTTTGTTTATAATTTTCCATCTTGTGCAAGATGGACAGGGCAAGTATGGAAATCTGTCCTTTGTACCATAAAACAAAGTTTAGGCACACTTTGCATTTTTAGATCTGACATGAGCTCAGTAGCGCATCAGATATTTGACAAAAAAATCACAAATACAGCTAACAGATTCTATTAGGAATAAATGTTTCACTGGAATACTAGTATATTTAAGATCTAATAATCTCTAATGTAGTTTCATTTTTCTCCATTCATGTTTCTCAATCAGTAATAATCTGTAAACAGAACCAAACCGACCAGTGAGAGAATAGATGATGAGGCAGATGAACATGGACACCACAGAAATGAAGACCCAGTGAGACAACTTCCTGTTCTCCATACTACTATAGACCGCAATGGAGGCCTCATGACACTGAAACACAGGTGAGAAAGTATCAGCTGTTCAAACATCAGGTCTCCAACACAACTACAAAATGGCTTAAAAAATGTTACTATGATGGCGAAAAAATAAAAGCCCATCCGTGCTAGCTCATTCTTCATCAATGCCTCTGCAGCACAGCTCTTTTCAGATCTGCTATTCCCTCTTTAGTCCTGCCTTGTAATCCATCAGCCTCAGGCAGGAATAATCCTGCTCTTTCCTTCTGTGCCACTACATTGAACTTTAATTAAATTTCTGACAATCTCCCCAGCGTCACCGCGGTTACAGGAAAACTAACAAATAAAGCATAAAGATGCATAATTTTTCACCCTTTGCATCTGACATGACCTTAAATATTAAAGAGGAGGGAAAAAAACTTGACTCCCACTCTTTTGTGGACCGACCGTCCATTGTATAAGTGATGACATTCAGAGAAGGAGTAAAAGAATTTCAGTGCACTTTGTCTCAAAGGTGAAAGCCATACAATGCATGAAAGCCAGAAAAGGTCACGACCCCAGGACAGGAAAAGGTCTTCAGTCAATGAGAAGAACCTGGTCCACTAACCTGAAAGCCGAAGCAGATAGTCGGGATAACGCTGAACACTGAAGCCCATGAGCTTATTCTAAATAATAATAAAAACGACGATAATTAAAAAGAAGTGTATTTAACTTATTTAAACAAGCATCAAGCTAAACGAAACAATGACATTCTCTCATAGTTCACCCAGAAAATGCGAACATTTTCCAGACTTACCCACTGCTGTACAGAGGTGATAGATTGATCTCATGGACTGGCCTTGTGTGGTATTTGACAGTCATGGCTACAGTAAGATATGTGGCTGCAAGAGTTCCAAAAACACTGAACAAAAATATTTAACAAAAAAGGCTATTACAGAAAATACACTTAAAGGATACTGTACAGTCATGATGGTAAAATAACAACAGGGAGATCCCCGGCTAATAGGGAATGTTCTCAGATTGTTGGCTAACATTCTCTAAAAGTTCTCTTGCTAATGTGTATTTAAATACTGTGAAATATCATGGCCACTGACCATTAATGACCATAAACATATAACATAACTGCACTTTATAAACTTCTAGAGGAGCAACAATCCCACAATGCACTATAAGTGGAGCTGGCTTACAAAACTCAGTACCAAGTAGGAAAATATAGTTATAGCTCACCTAGTATACTTCTGTATGCTGATCTCCTTAGGTACAGAGAGGGGGAAAATGAAGAAGACACACAGGAGAAACAGTGCAAATCTCTGGTCTGTGTACCAGTGGTACGGCAGCTCAGATTCTGGTGAGCCCGTGAATAGCTCGTATAGGGAGAAGCATACTGGAAAAAATGTATTACGATAGATCAGTGCAAAGCTAGTTAAGTGATTTCATGGATATGCTTAGTTTAAAATGACAGTACTATAGTACCAATGAGGTCACTTAGAATCCAAAGGACCATCACATGAATAAAACCACAATGGCATTATGTTGCTTACATTTCTGAAGCTGGTCAGCCACTATGACTAGGAAAGCAACCGATATGATGAAGAGATTGAAGACATAGCAGATCTCACACAGCTTCCCTATGGAAGGACCACACACATCTTTGACCACAGCCTGATATGTGGTTTGTCCACTTATGGAAGACGAATAGCCCAGGATGACCAAACCACTGATAAGGAACACAAGTGAAACCTACAGAAGAAAGCAAAACAGTGAACGAGATGCATGAACCCAAATCATACACCAAAACATAACCCCATGACCCCTAAAATCGCGAGAAATAATAGGATGATAAAAATGGTATGCAAGTAACCTAAATGTGACGTTGACCCTAACCCTAACTCTACAATCTGATTGGTTAAAAGAAATGTTGACAATAATGTTGATCCAGGACATTTACAATTTGGTGACCACGTTATATGTTATCACGATGAAACGCGCGTATTGAAAACTTTAACATTGTGGAGATTAATAATATAATTAATTGATATGATTAATGCGATATAAACTACAGTGGCGCAACTTTACGTCATCAAATATTCAAACGATCAAAGGTTTCATCGTACTTGCCATTTCTACGGTGACAGCGACGTGAATTCCTCCAGCTTTCTCAAACGCCCAGGGAAAGATGAGAAGTCCTGCCCCCAGCGCGGACTTCAGCATGATAAAAACTGCTCCTAAAGAGCCTAATTTCTGTCCATCTGTGCCCAGCGAGGACGTTGTTAAAAAGCTGATGCTCTCTTTAGCCAGTTCTTCCATGATTACCCCTGTGTGGGTCAGCGAAGGGAGTTCAAACTTCAGATCAGGTGAAAGAGGTGTGGGGTTTGGTCTCCATAGAAATAATTGGTTGTGTTGTAGACCAATCAAAAGCTTCCACTCTTCCTCATTTTTTATTTTATTAATAAATGTCATAAAAGGGAACAGTGCCATGAGAAATATAAATTCAAGGCAAAATAAAAAAATAAAAAACCAGTGCCACAGAACAATACAACAATGACGAATAATATACAAAAGGAAAACGTGCCACGTGAAATAAAGTGAAAATACGCGAAAAACTTTATGCGACAATATCATGCTTGCAGTATTAAAAGCTCTAATCACTTTTTGCTTGTGCATTGTGTATAGGATTACAAAGCGATAAATCTTCCTTATTTTGCAGACCGAGCCCAGTTTAGTCTGGTCGTCATCGGGGGCGTGACCGCGCTACGGAAATATCAGGTCCATTTTAGACAGGTACAGTACTGAGACCCATTTACGTCATTGTAGACATATTTGTACTGAACGTTTTTTTTTTTGCCCTGTTCAATTTGGAGATAGCGTGGCTGTGAAAAGTGTAGTCCATTGCTTGAAATTTTGTACTTTTATTTTCCACTCCCCATTAGGGGCAATAAAGTCTAAATGTATGCTGCTTTAAATATTAATTTTAGTAAACATATAATTTATTAATCTTACACACCAGAAGCCTTCAGGTTATGGCAGCAATAATGGTAGAAACAACAGATTCAATTCAATTTAATATACACCTATTTTCTGTGCGCTAATTCATTTGTTGAATTTATTACTTCTACTTCACTGTCACAGGCCATCAGAGACCAAAATGTGGTGCTCTCTGAGTCTGGGCTGGGTAATTTTCTGGCAAAGAAAATTACAAGCTTGGCTGGGAACTTTCTAGAAGGGCGACATGTGACCTCCTTTATGAGCAGATCCGGGAATCCATTTAGGCACAAATAACTGATCAGAAGCAGTTCCCATGTTCTTCATGTCGTTAACCTCCATCGAGGTTTGTCACCTGAAAGAGACTAGTGATATTTTCACAGGTTATCCTTCCCATTAAAAATGGATCAGGGCTGAGATTTAAAGAGACTGCCCAGCACCTATCGCCTCTGAAGGAATTAGTCGGTTTCACACTGGCCTCGAGCAAAAGCACGGGTGATACAAGACTGCTCAGCAGACAGAGTTCGTAGGGTTTAGAATGGAGTATTTCTTTTGTCTGTCTACACCAACATTCAATTACTAGGAGGCCATGGTTGTATGGTCCAGTCTGCTTTTGTATCTCAGAACATTGGATTTGTTATATGCCTTGCACCGAGCATCAGTAACAATGGCTTTCGAAACTGAAAAGCTTGACCTTGCTATTCAATTGAATTGCTATTCAACCCTGATTTTTGGAGTTAAGCACTGTGCATGTCCTCATCCTTGGATGTGAAGAGCCCTTCTGCATGAAATGATACACAAAAAAAATGTATACCTAACAAAGCCACTGGTATTTTTATCTGCTCAATAGTTTCAGTAATGGAGGTAAATGCATTGATTGTACTGTGTTAATAGTAACTTTTTAAAGCTACTTAGCATAAATCAGTGTAGATTGCTATCAGTCATTTTTCTTCTGTGTCCGGAGCTGTAGGGTTGTATAGTTAATAACAGCAATAAAGTGCGATTTAAAACACAAGAAAATTTCTTTGACTACAACTTTATAACTCCAGGAGGAACTGAATAACTGGGCACCATGCAGACTTGTCTCTTTACTGAATCAGATTCTAAACTGTAACATATTTACGTTGAGGTTTATATGCTACAGTTTTTTAACGTCTCATCTGTATAATTCTTACAAGTTTAGATTGTTGCGTTACTTGGAAAATGCAACAAAGAATACGCTCTTGTTTTCTGTGTCATTTCATATCCGCTGTTGTTTTTTTATACTATTTTTCACACAGTTTTTGATATTGACAATCCAACACAGATCGACCTCTATTCAGTAAATATGTTTGTTGCCTAGGAAGAGATCACAGCTAATATATGCCTGTATTTCATGTATTAAATACAACTACAAAAAGAGATGGACCCAAGCCAAACATGGCTCTCATCCAAATGAAAGCTCAGAGCAGCACAATGTTCAGCCACACCAGTGGGCCAGAGGAACACTGACAGCTTCGTTTATCTTATGAGCATGTATCTTATGCAAACAAAAGACAAACAGGTTCATCCATCACTGAAAGTAGCAAAATAAACAGATCCATTCCACAGCCATATATACCTCAGACAGTTCGCCTTAGATAAACAAGATGAAAATTGTTCTTGTTCTTCCCTTGTAACCTTTATCAAGTCATTGTATCCATTACGAAGACAGACGCAGGTTTTCTGCTTTATATTGGATAAGATATATTTAAAACATTGATTCTTTGCACACCAACAACTGTGAAATCTTGATAGCTATTTACATAAGATGTAAGCAACGTCCATTTTGTAAAAAAAAAAAAAACATTTTTACAATACAAAAACAAGGATGTATGAAAACAATCCAATATGTTGTTCTGGGAAATGGAATGGCTGGTTTTCGCGCTACAATTTGACATACAAAACAAGGGTCAATAGTCAATTTATCATCAATAAATTAAAAAATTAAACATTCCTCCATTTGGTCACCGAATTGAAAGGCAGGTGTAGAATATAGACAGGAACACTGATGTCCAGGCCCTTGTCTGGGCGCAGGTGGCAGGTTCATCTCAAGAACATGGAGCCTTTCAAAAGTTCAATTTTGTCACCACAAGCTCATAAACCACACGCACACCTTAGGGAAGATCATTCCCCGTTTGTTTGTCCAGATGTGGCATGTTTTTGTTTGTTGTTTGGGCCAATCATACTGTGGGGTTTCGATTTGAGTGGGAAGTTTGTTGTTGCTGTTGAAGATAAAGTGGCCGCTTCACTCTGGGTTTTCTGCGCTTGGGTTTGTTCTTGGCCTTGGTCAATTGCACCACGAAGAAGGAAAGCACGACCATGGCACCAAGAAACGCAAACATTGGGATCGTCTGGCCTACCTCCTGATTATAGCGGCCTGGCATAATTCCTGGGAATAAACAAAAACATGGATTACTGCAATGCTTTATCGGAGCATTAAAAGCCTTTTATTTCTTGGTTTATTCTTCCCACCTCCTGGTATATCCCAGGCTCCACTTTCCCCAGGAGATAGGGGTCGAACCTGAGGCCGATATGGCCTCACATTAGGTAAAACCACCTTGTCCAGGTCCACTGACAGTAGCTTCTGGTGCTTCCACAGATTGCTGAGAAGAATTGAAAGAAAAACCCATGTGAAATGTTAATACTAAAGAAAAATATCCACCAATTACATTTTTTTTTAAATGTCTCTATTTATATTGCTGTTAGGAATGGCTCAGATCTCCTCAGTACTGACCTAGGAGCAGTTTCATTAAGTGGTTGGGGTTTAGCCCAAGAGAGATGAGGACATGCAGGCAGAGGGTGTGGTTTAGGGTCACCCAAATGAGGCGCCAGTACTTTGGAGTAACGGTAGAGATGATTACCTTCAGGAATAAGAGAAAGATATTAGTACTTAGAATAACTTTACAAATGTAAACACCCTGTTTGTAAAGACAACTATAAATCATACCTTCCAATCTCTGTGGTAATGGCCTGTCTGCGCCTGTAGGGGGCACTATTCTGTTTTTTGAGTGGATGAGACTGGGTGGTGTCATGCTATAGGAAGTGTACTGCAGCAGAGCATCCAGCAGCCAAAAACAGTCTACACAGAGAAGTATATACCATGACACAATCTATTTTAGAAGGGTCCATAAAAATATGGTTTTGCCTTAAAAGGCAGGGATGGTCTTTTCCAGAATTACATTTTATTATGTTCTTTCATAGTCTCTTCACAACCTGATAGCAATCACTAAGTAAAGGTCTATATATATATATCTTCTGTGGAAGGCGCAGGACCATGAAATGTTCATCCAATCAGGACGTCCTACTTCCCTATCAAATTATGCATTTACATACCTCCGTGCGCTTTTGAAAGAGGCGTGGCTTTGCAGAGCACTCTGACCAGAGGGTGGGATCTTATGCTTTCAAAGCTAGTTAGCATTTGCTAGCCTCTCCGAAATTGCCTACCCTACCCTTTAAATTTTGTACAGTTTGCTTGGTTAGATCAGACAGAAAGGGGTGACATAGTGTACCCCAATCTCCCTGCACAAACTAAATATACACACACACACACAACATATACAGTACCTTTCTGCCTGTGACTGTCATCAATGCAGTTTGAGTCTCCATAGAGTGCTATGCGGCCTCCCCCCTCGCTGGGTGTTTGGTACAGTCCGAGCACAGGCACATTGTCCACCACTGCTGTCTCTTGTTTCAAGACCTCCAGCCCTATTTGACATTTGAGGATGTCAGATAACAATAACAAGAGGATGAAGAAAGAGAGCACTTTCAGCCTGTCTCCATGGATACAGCAGTGAGGTGAAGTGTGTACCTTGATCCTTTAAGGTCTGTGCAATAACAATCCCATCCCCTGGAAAACGAGCTATGCTGCACCCAGAGGCATAATACACTAAAACACAAAAGAAACAGTATATTATTATATGATAACATGCAACGCTAACAATGATAACATTGCATTAAAATGTTTATTTGTAAATTTGAACAACAAATTAAAAACAAATTAATTTTAATGGAGAAAAAAAGAGACCTCAATTAAATGACTGATAATGAATGAAACGGTTCTAGAGGAACCAAAGAACCTAATAGATATAACAAAACATGTTTGTGTGAGTTTGTTGAAAAAGCAGCATAGAATCAGCAAAACCTACTGTCGTGATCTGCCATTGTGAAGTCTCCCTCATACAGACCATCACTGAAGGCCATACCCCACACGGAGATCAGGTCATTCAAAGCTGGAACGTTAGCGCCCCCTGTGTCCGGCATCCACCATTGCCTGCAAAAGCAATGCAACATTTGCTTTCATTTAATAAACAAAACATGTTTCCCTCAAATAGGTCACTTTACTAAGAACCTCTTTTAAAATGTACTTGTCAGATCCAATCATTGAAATCCTACGCTTTAAATACCCTAATGGAAAGCGCACTAATTCAAATTAAAACAGGATAAACAGATGGTAATTGGAAAATTAGACGAATGCATTACTGAAACAGAATTGTCAGGTGAAATCACAATTAATTAGTAAGGCAGTCTTGACATGTTATTTTCTGGTGAACTGTTTTTGCAATAGCATTTTTTTGCCATTCACAACAGGGTCCAAAAAGACCACACTGAAAATCTGGGATGTTTATTCCCACGGAAACCTGGACAAACAAATTTTAAAACCAAGACAGTTAGTATGTAAAATGAAGGAAATATTTTTTCAGGATATTGAACCAGGATTCTGCCCTATTCGTAGGTCACTGATTAAATGCAAGGAAATTGACCATGGAAGATTTCTTGTTTCAATACAAACAAACTAGATGTTTGTGGAACTTTCAAATTATAATGGGAAAACACAAAAACAGGTTTTGCAACTCCATGTTAGCTGACATTAAATAAAACGTGGACAAATACTACTAAGCAGTTGTACGTTTCATATGCAGTATATTGTACAATTAATTAGAGAGTGTCACAAGGGATGACAGTTCTGTGGCGTTCACAGTACCTGGTGTTCTCATCGTAGAACTTGACTTTCCTCATGACCGATGTATTGTACCAGTCACTGAAGATAATGAGAGACAGGCCATTCTCTATGTCTCTCCTCAACTTGGTGATCTCCTCTGGAAAATATTCCTCCTCGCTGTCCACCATCAGCAAGGTCCCTAAACACGCAAACAGAGATGGCAGTTGATTTAGCAGATCTAAATCGTACTCGATTACCACAGCCTAGAAGGTTCCAGGAAACCAATTCATCCCTTATTAACAGATGTTTCTTCTAACAGAGCCGACAATGGATCAACACTCACCATACTGACTGGCATCGAAGCATGTGATTGGTGCTCCCAAGACCTCAATAAAGTAGCCCATGCTCCTGAGGTGCTGATACATGTCTCTGAAGTTAGTGTGAACATGATCACCATTCCTTCAAACAAGACAATGTCAATGTTATCACAATGATGGCAGGTAAAAACTTGTGTGACCAGTGTAACATGGGCATCTGAAAATGTAAATCATCGTGGTTCTAAAACACAATTTCTAAAACACGACACTCAAACACCAGAATCACACACCAAATCTGCAAAACCATACACTTATTCTCAGTTTTTTATGTCATACTTTTCATACAACACTTTTTTTAATTTTAAACCTTAATGAGCAAAAATCAATATTTTATTTTCTATTTATGAAATACTATATTTTGTTTAATTTAAAGTTTGGTATTCAATAGTGTTTTAAAATACAAAAATAAAATAGGAAAAATGGACGCAAACGCGCTCTACTTTAACACTGATTATTTTATGCTTACACAGTAAATGTTTCATTTAAACAAACTTTTAAAACAAACTTTTAATTTGAAAATTTTAAACGGTTGCCCCGCCTCTTACGTCTCGAGCCTCTTGCTTTCAATGTCTACTTATGTGATGTGCTGGGAAACAGGCAGGAACGTTTTGCTTTGCGAGTTATCCAACGTGTGTTGGTAAACGGTGTGTGCTATGATCTGCTTTGCCGATTGCGAAACGTGATTGGCAAACGGTTTGCCAGAATATACCCTGACCCTCACCAGTCAAGCGGATCGTTCTTCATGCGCAGGTTGTCTCTGGGGAAGTAACCGGGCGGGTAGCGAAGATTATGGTACTGATCCCACAGAATCCTTTTACTGCGTGGAGGAGTGGGGACAATCTTCACCTTCACTGGCAGCTTCACTGTGGAGGTCATCTCGCCACCTATCGCTGACTGGAAACACAACAGACCACAGCACGTCACAATAACACTAAACATGCCCAAACATCATGTTGTACTGATGTACGACTACACAATCCAGCCCTTATTCCACGTCACTTCACACAGTACAGAAGACCTTCATTCTGTGACTCACATCATTCTCTGCTGGTGAGGCTACCGTGACCATGACATGACCCTGAGCGATGCCTTCCCATGATGCAGCTTTCTTGGCCACAGATATAGAGACGGCCAGGTATCCAGCCCAGGGCCAAAGCACAGGCGAGTACGAGACCGCCACATCCACATAATCTCCATTCTGAGGGAGGTAGGGCTGCCAGATGGGCTGTGTCCAAGCAGAAAGGTGTAATCAACAGAACATACACGTCCATATAATAATATTGGGCTTTTGATGACAGCAAAGCAATTGAGATTATTCAGTCTCGTTGTTGTTCTACCTTGTCCACGATCCTGCCGGTCACGCCCATGCCATTAAGAATGGTCACGTTGACGATAGTTGGCATGCCGCCATAGTAAATGGGTTGGGAACAGTAAGGCCACATGTACGGGCACTCGGTCAGATCTATGTAGCTGGGGCTCAAGCTAAAGAATCAAAACAACATCGGACATTCATTAGAACTATCTCACTGAGAAAAGATGAATTAAATTGGGTGAAATCGGTCCCATAATCAGGCTGAAAATCAGGGTGTGATAAGAGACGCTAACTGCATTTTAATGGACTGCGTTAGCATACATGAATGAGAATGCATGATACATGAGCAGAACGCTAGTCAATAAAGAGGGTAAGCGGGGTGAGAAATACCTGGCTTGCGGCTTATAGCTGTTGAGGATCTGGTAGGCTCTGAGCAGATCAAGTTTGCCATGGCCCTGCTCAAACATGTTGACTCCTGGAAGTCTGCGTGCGGACGCGATCAGAGCTTGCTTCATGCTGGCTGGGTTTACCAACTCTCTGTTTAATACAGTGCTGAGAGGAGAAAAGACATTTGAAAGAGTTATAGAGACAAGGAACATGAAAGATAATGTAAAAGATTAAGGATTATACAATTAAAGTAGGTTTCATTAAACTCTTAATGTGGAAACAAAAAGAAAGATTGTTCATTTATTTAGTTCTTGTTTTCATAAGTTAAAAAGTTTAGGGGGGAAAAAATAGTTGAAAACACCCTTGTTTGCTCATCTGGCCCTTATGGGCAAAGAATTAAGGTACTTAAGCAGAGACTGTGCACCCATTTCTAAACTACCAAACAGCTTTTGCCATTTATTTTTGCTCCTGTCTGCAGAGATCGTTTTAGGTTTTATTGCCTCAGCTCAATTACCAGTGGTGTTTTATTTTAATGTTGTTTTATCAGGACATCCAATAAACAAGCCTAACAACAAGAAAAATACTAACCACCATTACATTCACGTATAACTTTCTAGACATGAAGTCTAGTCTCCAAACATCAAATGCAAAGCATTCTGGGAATTGTTCTTTGGTTTTTGTTCATCCATGTCTCACCTGGCCAGCAGTGTGACAGCTCCAGCCACCACGGGTGACGCAACACTGGTGCCAGAGAGCGAGCGACAGCCCTCCTTCAGTCCCGATCCACGCACACCAGAGCCGTACGTCACAATGTCAGGCTTCACCCTGCCATAGCCGCCCGGCAGCTCCTGATGAACAGATAACACAACGGTCAAAATGATGAAACCAGGAACATTGACAGAAAAAGAGAGCAGCGCGTGTAACTTTCAGCGCCTGGAGATGCGGTCACAATTCTACAGTCATCCAGAGACTGTAACGCTGCATTTATGTGTGATATAAACAAAACATCTAGATTTTTTTTTTACTAGACTGAGATGATGATAATGTAAAGGTCATTATGATATAATAAACAAGCATTACAACTGGGGCCTTACAATCACATATTATAAATCTTATCTTATAATATATCCCTTTGACAGTACCAGAATGCCAGAATACATTTATAAACAAGCAGATCAAAAGTAACAATACTTTAGCACCAAGCTCATGCTAAAAACAAAATGTCACATTTCTATTTTTTTGCTTTTAAATAATTAGTTATGCCTTCATTTAGTTCATTTAAAAAAAAGGTTTTTTACAGACCCAAAGCAAACCAGTATTAATGTTTTGCATCTTCACAAAGCAGTAAAGATTATGCCAGTTATTTAGGCCTCTTTACTGTTTACTTTTGTATCTCTGTTTTATTGTTTCCATTTGTTCTACTGCATGTAATTTGTTGAGTGTTTATGTAATTACATGAACAACAAGCAAGGTTTACATTATTTACAACAATGGCATGCAGCTTTCAACTGTTTTCAAATTAATTAGCTAATATTCATATTAACTTTAGTTAAAAAGTACTGCATTAAACAATGTGTTTGTTTTTGCACTGGTATCAAAAGTAGCATCAATCAAGAAATTGCTATTCTAGTAAAGAAACTGGTAACGACTTAGAAAATTCGGGTCTCAGGTCGCCCTACATATAACAACGTTATAAATCTACAAAGTCTTAAATTGTGTGAACTACTTCAAAGGTGGAATAAAGAACTGTACCAGATCCCTTTGAAGTGTTCGTAAATCTTTTTATTCTATTCTCTTCCTGAGGAGTCAGGAGACGCCTGGCCTTTAAGTCAGATCAAAATGTGTAGGCACATTCTCACGAGCCTTAAGTCAGCTGCGCGGGAAAGATTTGAACGCACCCATGTTGTCATGCCCCGAGATGAGAACCTAGCAATGTTGTCCTCAAAATCAATCCCTCCCACTCCAATAACGTCCATCTGGTCCGCTGGATTGTTTAGGGTTCTGGAAGACACGTTAAATTAAATAAATAAATCAACAGAACTGTTAGGACTACTGGTGAAATGTAATTTAACTTGTTGCTGGACTGATATACTTACCCATACAATGGACCATCATTGCCAATAGCAGACACCATAATCACCTTGTTGGCTGTGAGCTCCCAAACCTTGTTAAACACAGAGAGGAGAGTTCAGCTTTTATTAGAGCGCTATATTGCAGTGAGCATTAGCTGCAGTTGTTGTCAAACCTCATCCGATTGCTTTCTGTACACACCTTATCCACAAACGGATGGTCCATGAAGTCTGGTCCCCCTATACTGAGGTTTAAGACATCAATCTTCTTGAGGATGGCGTAGTTAAAGGCATCCAAGAACCAGGACGTGTAGGACACCTGAAACAAAACAGCCAATCAGACATACAGGCGAGGTGAAAGTGTGTGAAAGCGTTACGATATGAACCTTGTGGGACTGTTTCGAGCTGAACTGTTGGTGTGATACCTGGTTATTGGTAAAAACTCTGAAGATATGAAGTTCCGAATCAGGAGCAAAGCCCTGGCATTCTCTCATGCTGGCAATAACCCCAGCGACAAACGTACCGTGACCCAACCCTGGAGAAAAAAACGTAAACAAACGAGGACAGTCCACCCGGGTTGACTTACTCAACATCACTGAGCTCAACAAGAACAAATTCATGCATGACATGCTATGTGAAGCAGCCCTACCATCATCCAGTGTTTTCTCATTGGTCCAGTTGGTTCTTTCCTTAACATTCTTGAAGTGAGGGTGCTTCTCGCTCAGCCCAGTGTCAAATACTGCTACCTTCACTCCAGAGCCTGTACAGGATCACAAATAATACATGTCGCAAAGCAGGCTCCTCAAAACCTTAGCTAAAGGACAATATTATGACATCACTACATCCAGTCCATCCCACACCCACGAAGTGTCCTCGTAAACCATGTTTACATTGTTACACACATGTCATTATACACATTTGCGTCATTGTTAAGCACATATACCAGTACACACCAGTGTGTCCCATCTGCCAGAGAACGTCTGCTTGCAGAATCTGAGCGACGTGTCTGGGGATGGCCCGGAGCAGACGGCGACTGGAGTGTCTGCCTGTGGCGTGCCAGAAGCCAGAGCTCAGAGACAGACTGGTCCTCCTGAGTGGCCTTGAGGATTGCCATGACTGCCACTTCTGCACCCAGCGTGTGTCATTGCACGGTGATCCTCCATCAGTGCCCGCTGAACAAAAATATTGAGAAATAGATACTAGGACACATGGTTCATTTTAGTGTAAGATATACTGTGACCTGTGATTATGTTATGTCAGAAATTAAGCACTGGACTCTACCCTGTATGCACCTGTATGTAACACTTCAGAGTATAGACTACAGTTTACTTTTTGGTGATAAGGAAAAATTAAAAACAAACCACGGATACATTGTGAAATAAATACCGTCAATTAATCTGTCTTGTCACCAATCCTTAGGAAAACTGTTTTATAATGTTTTAAATTTTGTTTTTAGAACCAAGATAACAGAATATCACACACCTCCTGCCGTGTCCCTGTTTGATCTGCATTTAAATCCACTTTTATTATAAGGGCGCATATTTGTTTTAGTAACAGCACTTTAATACCATCCCGAAAGGCACCCTCATCCCTTAACCTAAAATCACCTCTTTAAATAAAACATCCACTTCGAGCCTCTAAAAATAAACAGAGCTGAACATGTACAAAACTTACAACAACAACGACATTAGCATTAGCATTTTTATTGGCCCCTTAAATAACTGCTAGTGGGAGCAGAAACAGTTAGATAGCCTCTTTCAGGAATATTCACTCCCTTTTCAAAACAACAGAGACATAATAGCGGCAATCAAGCCTTTATAAGAAACATCACATTTACATAGAAGAGAGGAGGTGAAGCGTCGAAAAGCTCTGGATAGGAAATGTAGGCGTTTAAGTGTGGCTGAACTGCAGAGCTAACTGCTTTAACCGGCTCCGACACGCCAGGCTTCCTCTTCGTCTGATTACTGCTCATTAATTCCCCAGAGCTATACAGACCAGACAAGTACATACTGTAATTATATTACATTTCAATCTCTCACTCGCACTCTTGCAGAGCTGACCCTGACATCATTTAAATGATAATTAGCTGCATATATGCCCTCGAACCATGAGAACCATGTGAAGAACCATCTATAGAGGCACTATGGCTTCTGTAAGAGGAACAAAAACACATAATTAGCTGGGTCTCGTTCTCTAAGATCTGGTATGAATAAAGAAAAAATTAAACGTACGAGTGTGTGGGTAGCCAAAGCAGGAGAATGATTAGCAGTGATTCCCGCAGTCCCACACCAAAAACTGTTGAGGTTCTTTTTAATGAATCAGAATCAACTGGTTAAGCAGATTCAAATTACTCAGAATATGCACTTCTTCACTGAATTAGTGAAAGTGACCAATTCGTCAAAATATGGTAACCCATACCTGAAATGTGACCTCTGCATTTAACACACACTGCAAGTCGTGAACACACACACACCCGGAGCAGTGGGCAGCACGTTACTGAAGAGCACTTGGGGGTTAGGTGCCTTGCTCAAGGGCACTTCAGTTGCAACCCACCAGTGCTGGAATCAAACCAGCAACCTTCTGATTACTAGCCCAACTTACTAACCAGTAGGCCACACCTGCCCCACAGTATAGGTGAGTCATATTAACTGTCCGATGTTTAATATTAAACACATTCTATGCACTATTAAAAAGTAATACTAAAAATGTAAATTTGAAGGTTAGATTCTGGTCGTTTATATGGTATTTTGTATTTCAAGATAGCAAATGCAACAATTTTTTAATATTATAAAATTACATGAACTATTGTGTTACAGCCTCCTATCTCCTAAAGGAAATACTGGAGAAGCCTTTTAGAGACACATTAGAGCTTGTGGATTCTGCTAAGGGAAGGCGTGAACAGAGAGGAAGTCATTGTGTTATCATACAGTATCAGAGCTGGTAAACAGTAATCACTCTCCTGGAGTCTCTCCACACTGACAGTGGATTCGCATGGTGGTGAGATTTCCTTTTTAAATTAGCAGTGGGGAACTCACTGAGCAAAAGCCACAGCATTCTTTCACCTCAGACTCTTCTGAGAGCCATTTCCTTCACCCCATGCAGTATATAAACACTTTCAATTCACCCCCTATTGCTGCTGCCATCTTCCTTCGCTTCAGTCACCAACCCCCCAAAAAAGAGCCTGGGAAGACTACATTTATTATCAGATGCTTAAACTGACATAACAGCCACCTGTTACCAGCACTCAGCACCACAGAGTCACAGAGTATAAGTGTGATCTAAAAGCACAACACGTATACAGAATCTACAATCTGTGCTCAGAACACAGCGAACAGCAAGGTGTTGCTAAACTGAAGCAATTCCTGCCCGGTATATGGGTTCGATGAACCGCCTATTTACACCCAAACACGTTTGTTCTTCTTATCTCAATATCAATACACGCTTGAGAGGGCTGACGTAAAATCAAAGCAATCTATACGCTCAGGTGTCAAATAAATTCAAACAAAACTAGAAATAGCCATTATAAAAATAAAGCATTTGTCGTTGACAAAATGTTTCTCTTGGCAGATCACAGAGTGTAAATACAGAGCACTGGGTGTAACGTTATGCAAATTAGTAAGTGTAACTGTAAAGCTATAAAGTGTTTTATAAATAGTGTTCTATAAATGAAACGACTTCCAGGAACTTTCATTTTTAAAAGAATGAATAGGTGTATGTAATTATTTAACATTTTAATTAACATTTTTGTCTAATCATTTTGTTTGTGTTTGTCTTATAATGTGGTAACTGCTTTATAAAAAGCAACAGGTTTAAGGCTGTGCTATATTGAGAATATAATCACAACTGAAGGAGCTGCAGTCACTTATCTCCCTAACAGCATTCCTTAGCTGTGACTATATTTACAATATAGCACGCCCCTCTCATACCTTATGCTTTAGTATAGTACAGAATTACAGAGGGAATCAGTGGTGCCCATGTGCTGAATGTCACTTCACTACTCACAGTCAGTCAGTTTGAGGGTGCGGAGAACCATGCGCTGTGGCGTCACCCTCTTGATATAGGGATGATCCTGCAGGGTGAGCAGGCTGCTGCGGGCATCCTCCCGTATCTCCACCACCTCGAAGTCACTGGGGTAATCGCTGGCGGGATTGTCCCGTCGTACGATGCGCCAGTTCGCCGCATCCACGTTTTGAAGTGCGCTGCTAATGAAATGTTTACGAGCGTTGGCTGTGAAGTAACCGTTAAATGCAACAATGTACTCTAAAGAGACAAAGAAGAGAAACAATAAGATCACTGATAGTGTAATCGGGCAAAAAACTGCAACTGCATGCATTCACTCAGGCTTTTAACTTTAGCGGTGCAACAAACTAGCATTAAACTGTATTCTTTTTAAAGATCAGGAAAACCAACCACAGAACACAAGGCATCAATTTCTTATTCAAATGATTCAATCTTGCACACTTTAACAGAAGTACAGACTGTGAATACAACATTAGGTAGGGTGTGTATAGAAAAACACCTGTATTTTTTCTCTGCTCCAATTCACACAATTTATCATGCAACAAACACCATTTTTGAATGTTGTAATTTGGATGCAAACTGATCTGTTATTTAGTTATTTGGTAACAAGCTACTTAAGGGAAATATTAGCATTGAAAGGTTGTGTGACATGCCCCCATCCTTCACATACTATGAATAAAAGAGTGAATAAACAGTCATATGGGTTTAAAACAATATAGAGAGAAGTAATAAACAACAAAAAGTGAAGTATTACTACAAAGTGGTTCCATTGGCAATCCCATAATTTAGAGCTATGGGTAAAGAAAGTTGCAATGAATAAAATATAAGATGA
>JAZGTI010002069.1:0-38844 GCA_036877585.1 Botia kubotai
ATGCTGTATTGGCCGCAAAAGGAGGCCCTACACCATACTAATGAATTATTGTGGTCTAAAACCAGGCGTTTTAGTTTCATTGTCCAACCCATGTACATAATCATACAGACAGTATGGATTTGTACTTGTACATCAGACCTAAAATGTTCCTGTGTTCATGTAGCTCAGTTGGTAGAGCATTGTGCTAGCAATGCAAAGGTCGTGGGTTTGATTCCCAGGGAGCACATGCACTGACAAAATGTATAACTCAAATGAACTGTAAGTGGCTTTGGCTGAAAGCATCTGCCAAATGCATAAATGTAAATGTAAAATCTCCCCTGATTAAACTTCTATGGGAGATTCTGTTCAGAACAGTTCTACCGTACTTTCTCAGACAGAGGTCAGCATTTGGCATCACTGGTCAGGAGAAAGAGGTATGCGGTATGTGTTTTATTGCATATTCACGTCCTGATGTATGGTGTATACCAATGATCCAGTTTTCTGCCCTTTTTATTCACTGTTTAGTGTTGTTTGGCTTCCTCTCTGACTTCGGGTAAAAGTACATTCGTATGCCAGCAGGATGGTCCTCCACATATTTTTGTCACATTTACTATTTGGGTTGAGATTTAACTTTTGCTTCTCCGTTTTTTTCTGATAAAGCATAATTAGTTTCTGTATGTATGTGTTACGATAGAGACTCCTGCGCGCCTCCTCCGTGCCACCAGAGGGAACCGTCACCTGAATACTGATTCGGTTTCAAACTCTATTTCCAACAAGCGCCATACCTGAGAACTTCATGTGTGGTGCACCTGGACCTCATTAGCCAGTCTATTTAAACTTACTCATCTGTATGACTCTTTGCAAAGTCTTGTTTTGCCATGGTGACATTACTGAGAATTTTCCCATTGCATTTGTTTATTCAGTGTATGACCCCTGGATTGATTATTGTTGTTTGATTGTTTACCGCCTGCCTTGATTATCATTACTGATTGTTTGCTGCCAGCCCTGATCTTCGCCTGTTTCACCCTTGGTTATTCCCTTTTGCTCAGTTTTTCGGTGTATTTGGCCCTAGCCTGTTTGACCATGATTAAAGATACTGCACATAAATCTGCAAGCCTCAGCCTCTTCGTTACAGTATGCTATTTAGCCTGCTGGGCCATTATGTTTTGCTCGCCTTCAGCAAAAAACTTTTTCAGGTACGTTCTAAAAAAAATAGAAAATGTTAAATTAATTACCTTTCTTTTTTTACATAAATATAATTCACAACCTAATTGTCATACAAGCATTTACTTAAAAAAATGTAATAGGTTCATTTTTAGATGGTATATAATAACATTCCAAACAGCTTGCTTAAAACAACAGCTTAATAGCCTAATACAATACTCTAAGCTGCCTTAGTGTCATTTTTGTTTTAGAGTAAACATATTTTATGCATGTACCAATTGTTTCCAATGAAAAGGAAAATTGAAACCCTGCAGCTGAATCAAGTTAAAGGGAGAGTCTCTCTCTTTCTTTTTTTCTTTATTTTGTGGAATTTGTTAATGCATAAGGCTAACGCCTTGTTGTTATTAAATGTGTTGTGAGAGATGTTGGTGGTGGGTCTGTCTAGTGGGTGCCCCCACTGTCTTATAAGCCCCTTGAACTTGTGGCTATTAGCCAACAGTTGTTATTTTTGGCAAGCATTTTCATGAGGCTTTGTGGCACTAAAGACTATTATAGTGTTTACACAAACACACACACGCAATTATTCAAATACGTATCCTGTCTCTTATAGTTCCAATCCATTCTTTCCTTCGCATACACACACATATTCATTAATCAAGTATCCTTTACTGCCCCTCATCTGTTTTCATTTTCTTGCAAATGCTCAGGTTTTATTGCCTCAGTTTAGTATTTCATTGCAGATTTACCCAGTGGTTTGGTCCTTTACCAACCATAGCTCTAATAACTCCTGTACATTGTGGCATACAGATAATCTTCTGCTCAAAGGGACTTTTACCCCACTCCCACACATACTCTCTTACTCAAACACACACATACTCAAGAACTCAGGGGTGGCCTCAATTGGATTTTTTGCCCTTTTTAGAAAACACTGTATAGGGCACAACGGATGCCCCACTGAAAGCATTATTATTATAAAATGATGTGCTTTCATGAAATATGGATTCAGCAGTAAAGCTTCAGGACATTGACAGACATAATTTCATTGCTGTCAGTTTCGCTAAGCAAGGAACTATTCACCCCAAGAAAATATTACAAGCAGAACATAAACTACAAAGTGCTGTTTTTTCTGACAATACTGTTTACTGTTATTTGACATTGGGTCAATTAAAACTTGACACATTTTAAGCACTGATATTAATTTATAAATTTATAAATTAATTCCTATAACTTGTGATGTCTTATGTTTCATACAAGTGGTTGTGCTTAAAAAACCCATTAGAAAGAAAAATCACAGATTTTTAATATCTCAGTTATTTCTTCTAGACAGCACTGAGATTAAATGGAGAGAGCAAATGTAAACGTTTGCTTAAGCTTCAACAGTGTCACAAACTGAGCTCAAATTTGCCAAGTCTGCAGTTTTGAGTCAACAATATAGCTGCAAGCAGTGATAATCAGGGTTCAAGTCCTAAAGACATTAGGAATGAATTAGCAGGTGTTTAAAAACGCTTACTAAATTAGCTTTTTGCATTAGACATTTCATTAGAAATGTCCCATTTTTAATGTTTACAACTGTCATAGCATCACCTATTGCTCTATCGACAAAACATTTTGCATGCTGCTCTAAAGGAACACTTCACCACAGAATTTCTGGTCTCTCAAAATGTACTCACCCTCATGCTATCACAAATGTTTTGATACACAAATATGATTTTTTCTCTTTGTCCGAACACAATCAGAGATAATATCAATATCCTTCATGTATCATATAATTATTCATATATCATTAAAATAATCCAAATGACTCCAGTGGGCTAATATATGTCTTTTGAGGTCAAATGTTTGTGTGAGAAAAAGGTTGTTTGGAGTGTATTTACCAATCGATACGTCGTGCTTGAGTGTAAACATTCATATGAATTAGTACACCCAAAATGGCGACACACCAGCTCCACATCAGTAACTTATTGTAGTAAGGGCTCCTACAATCAGTAATAGCTCCACATCAGTAACATATATAACTTAATCAGTTATATTTTTAACATAATAAAAAACAGCATAAAGTGATTCTAAAGCAAAAGATATTCCTATAGTCATTGATAAAGTAAGTTCCAAGTTTCAGCTGTTATATGGGATTTTCTCATTTATTGTATTTATTAAAACAGACAAATAATACAACATTACCACACACCCTTTAAAGACTGGTTTGTCATAATAAGGAAGTTTTCTTTTGTTTATGATAGATTAAAATTACTTTCCTTTCATAAATTATTTATTTCTTAAACAAAAGTGAATTTGTGTGTTTCTTTGTTTTTAACAGAATGGCTTATCAGTGCGGTGATGACAAAATGCAACTGATAGAGCTGTTATAATATTGTTTTACTCCATTTATCTGACAGTTTTAGTTACTATAGTTAATAGCAGTATAATAAGCCTGCTTTCTGCCATCTTCATCTTCCTGTCAAAAGGAGTTTCTATGAGGACTGCCTTTAATTATTACCATGGAAACTGCCCGGCCTTGCTAAGTCAGGCTAGCATCATGCTAAGTCATGCTAACCTCATGCCAGCATTATTCCAGTTCATGTTAAAACATGCTAACATCATGCTAAATCATACTAGCATCATGGTAACTCATGTTAGCATTATGTTAAAACATGTTAACATCATCATCTAGTTTATTTTGCTGTTTCATTGAAAGCAGTTGACTGCATGGATTTGTTTGAAACTATTGAGAGCTATACGAACCACATGACTGTATGGTGGCGAGATCAAAGTGTCACAACTCTATTTTCTGATACATGCAACAACCAATGAGATGCAGTGTTATTGACATGTCGCCATATTTATATTTGAATTGTATTTATATAAAGCTATTTACAAAGTTGCATTGCTTCAAAGCAGTTTTACATTATAATAAAAAATAAGACGGTAACAAATATATATAGTTTCAAAATTTGACACTTTCACTCAACAAATGCAATGGGTAATTGTCTCTTCACAGGCTTATTTAATCTTGATGGTTCAGATTATTTCATCACGATCAATGACAGCCACTGAACATCTATGACATGGTGCCAGATGTTCAGGGACTTCAAATCTCTCTCTCCCTCACACACACACACACACACACACACACAGAAAGGCATGCACTCTAATATCTCACTTAAGCTGAAGAGTCACTTCTGTGATAAAGGGGCAATTTGTGTTGTCAGGATTTAAATTAATAACACTTGAAGATAGAGAGTTTGACATAAATACTATGGAGGCAGATGGTCGGTTTGTAAACGTCATATTTCAAAATGTATTCTAAATAGTGCTATACCAAGACAATCTCATGGCAATTTGTAACTCTTTTACATTTTACCGATTTAATGACTAATTCGTATGAATACATATCTCAGTCGTATGCTTTCATTATGATCTGCTTTTGCCCCAGTAATGGTTAGGGTTGCGGTACCTTCATGCTTGCTTTTTGTCTCAAAAACATGTTTTTGTGCAAATCACACAAATTCAATTGAAATCACCAGTTTGTAAAATAGTTACGTTTTCCTGTGAGATCAGGTTGGCTATAACCATAGGGGATCAATAATAGTCATTATACTCTCAAACAGCACAAGGGACTAGAATGGTTAATGGCATGATTCGATAACATTGATTGCAAACGTATTCCTTATTTTCCAATTAAAATATATTTTTCATTTACCTGTTTGTAGAATATTTGTGACCTAATTTAGACAAGCACTAAATTAGAAATTAAACGTTTAGGTCTTGTAAACTAGAAATTAGTATTACGTTTAGGTCTTGTAAACCTAAACGTAATACTTCTCCATGCATATAAAACAAATAAACTGAATGTGCACATCTTTGTTTATTTGATGTGCCCAAAATGGCAAATTTAATTTTTAGATGCTAACAATTTTAGTTCCTTTTGTTGTTCAAATGAAACACCCTAGAGAAGTGCAGTGCCAAGTTAGGAATAGTTTTGGGAGGATGCACAAAGTATCTTTTAAAGTAGATTCACCTAGTGTGTAACTGTCGTTGCCATTGTATTTGCAGCTGGCTGGTTAATATTAGGACCACTTATGTAAAAATAAACTTTTTTAGACTTTACATTTTACACAGATTTTATGTAGTTATTTAAAGCATATGTATCTATATAGTTATAAGTATTAGTATATATGTATATAAATGTAATTAAAGGGTAAGAAATTTTTAATACATGTTGTCTAGAGCTTTGTTTAAAAAGATAGAAAAAGACATAAACATTGACCAGTAAAGGAGTAACTATTTAAACAAGTTTTTCTTATTGTGATGATTGGGTCATTTATTTTACCACATAAAATATGAAAGTATTGACTCTCTAAGGCGAAAACGCTACTAAGGCTAAAATAAATCAGCAACCTTACAGCATTCAAGAAGCTATATTAAATAAGCTATATTAATTTGCTAAATGATAAATAAGCAATATATTATATATAACTGTTATATTATTCAAGGTGGATGATATTGCTCAAAATGTTTATGGTTGAGAATGACAAGAACATGATCTAGTATTTACTAGTGGTTGGGTTGGCCTGTATTAATGTCTGAGATAAATTACATATGTGCATGATTCTTGTAATGGTAAAGACACAGTGGACTGCTTCTCTTGATTGAAAGGCTTCCTCAACAAAAAAAGACTTCTTCCACAGAAGAAAAAGCTGTAATGGTGGATACGAATATTTATAAAACTGGAAAAGGAAATTAATGATTCTAATAAAGGAACTGTTCTGTGTAACAGGAATCTCCTTTTGGGCTCAAACATAGCCCTAAACTGTCACATAGAATAGAATCATATATGAAAAAGGGAGAGAACATGATCAGTACTATCAAAAAATCTCCCATCTGTTTTGTTTGTCCAGAACTTGTGAATAAAATGTAAGAAAGCATTGCATTGTGGCAGAACCTTCAAAACCAAAAACAAAATGCACACATTACACATCAGAGTCAAAGGGAACCATCTGCATTACTATCTTATTTCTATCCAGAGCTGGTTACTGTCCCCATCACTAATGAGCTGCCACAGCGCTATTGTTCAGACTGAGAAGTCACTTAAGGCATTCTGCACCTCATTAACAGTAATAAGTGGTATCTGCCACCTTCTTTGTCAGCAGGGTAAACAATCAATAGGGTCATTTCACATCATAACAGCTACTGGGGCAAATTATCTCATTCATGGTGGGAATGGCAGCCATTAGGAGCTGGAGCAGATTAGATGGGCGGAGAAGACAGATGGAAAAAATTACATGTGGGTAAAAGACAGATCAATACATGGGTAGCAATGGAGATAGCTCCGCAATCGGGAAAGGCAATGAGAAGCCCCTCATTCTTCTCTTCAGTGCATATGGTTGTGTGTGTTGGCACATGCATGTGTGTAGCTCCATGGCCGATTGCTCCTTGCTGCGTGGTGCCAGTGTGTTTGCACTGTGTTGTCATAACAAAACAACTCTGATCAGGTCTAATTACAGCTCTACAGTCTGAACAGATGTACACACTTCTTTAATTACAGGAAACTCAGTCTTTAATATTTTAAGGAAATGGACTTGTGTATGGAACCCCAATGAGTCTGACATTGAGGAATTTAAGACAAGCTTAGTACTTTTGCATCTATAGCTTATCAGCCTGATTCAGAGGCAAAACAAGGAAAAGTATTATTTTATTTTAATCAGAATGGATAGACAGGCTCTGATCCACATATTGAATATGAGGGACATTTCAGATAAATGAAAAGGTTTGAAAGTCCTGCTTTTGATGGTAGGATAATGCAAAATCAGGCTGGCTGATGAAAAAAATGTGTTTCATCATAATCCAGAAAACCTCTGCTCATAACCCATTGGCCTCACACATTATTGCAGTCATCACAGATAAAATCCATTTATTTAGCCAATCCATTTTTGACACATAAATAAAAATGGATAATAGCATAATAATTACAATTAAAGTTAACAAAGTAGAGTCAGTCAAAAGTACAATAGTGTGATATAATAATGATTTTGCTGTGGATATCTGTAAACACTTAGCTCAGATGTGTAACTTGCTATAAGATTGCATGAGCCCAAATGCTCTCCACGAATCAGCTGATGAGCGATATACTTAATGCTCTTTGATATGCACCACCCATTAAAAATAGATGGCAATAAGTCATTAAAGGAATGTGAGTTAATTTAATTAGCCATGCACTTGAGAAAATGCATACTGCAAACACAGAATTATGTTGATACTTGTCAGTGTGTGGGGGGGTGGGGGTCATTAAAGTTTCAGCATGTGTAGGTGTGTGTGTGTGGTGTGGTGTGGTAGGTGGAATATTCAGGCTAAACATATTAACAGAGAACATTTATTTTCTCAAAGCCCTATGGTTAAAACAGAAGGAAGTGATTCAGTATCATCAGAAGGAAGTTATCAACACACATAGATTACATCAAAATACACCAACAGGGTCACTTTAATCAGCTACTTTTCTAAACTGACCTTCCAAAAGCACTTACTAATGTGCCTCTACACACACAGTTGCACATTTTTGCATACCCAAACAACAAACATCAGAAGAATGTTACAAATGTCTAACAGTCTGTTCCTTATCCAAAGGCCCAGGTTATAGACTTCATAAAGGAATTGTTCAATCAAAGTGGACCAGACACTGTAGATCAACTTAAAATATCAGCATATCATTCTGCTGGCTGGAAGAAGAGTGAGATGAGAAAAGAAATAATTTTTTTGGCATACCATGTCTTTTGGGTAAGTACAGTTTGAGACCTGTTGTGTGTCTCCTGGAAACAACATATCTGAACAAAATCCCCACCTGATGAGATTCCACATACAAGTCTATGAATCTGTGCAAATGCATACAACTCTTAAAAGGGCTGATGGAGTGACTACTATCAAACATGTGTTTGTGAGGCAAGTTTTGCAGTCAACGAGAGGTGAACATCCATGAATGCCCTCTCCGAACCATTACTGGGTGCAGATAATTTAAACATGCTTTGGTCTGCTTGAAGAGTTGGGCCAGAGCATGGTTCGATTGGTCTCAGGTGCGGTTTGCATGTAGTGTGCCAGAGCATGTAACAGCTACTCATCATTACGACAACAAACACATTCTTTAACTACTTGGATAGTACATTGTTCAATTAATTTTATTAATCTAAGTATATCTAGGTTTATATGTTTAGGTTTATCTAGGGTCTGGTTCTCACCTTGTTGGTGAAGAGTTGTAGTTTTCAAGTGAAGCTGCAAATGGCTCGATCAGTTTAGCTGTCTCCGTAATAACCTCATGATATGTGCTGTACAATCAAGTAAAAATCACTATGTGGCATAAATGATAAATCTATTAGGTAGAGCATTAGCAAAAGTGCCTTTCTTCAAAACAAAAGGTTGCATTGTTAAAGACGTAGATTGCTCCAGTTTGGAACTTTAAGAGCAAGTTGGAGTGCAGGCCAGCAGGGAAGTGGGGAAGGGAGGTGCTCAGTGTGAGTACACCCTAATATGCAGCCATCACCCTGGCTTAATCCGGAAAAATAATAAAATAATAAATATTTTTCTTACAATTTTCATTTCTTACATTGTTTCCCTCCCCCTTCTGGATCTTGTTTTTTCTTAGTTTTTACCTTTTGCCTCCCTTGGTCCTTTCAGGTTAGGTTACAACAGCAAGAATAAGGGAGTGTGAGTCTTAACACAAGGGGTAGCGATGGCCCTGTCAGTTCTGGGCAGACCTACTCATCACCTCAAACACACTTGAGTCCTATCACATATACTAAACACACACACTTTCAGAGAAGGAGAAGGCAGACCAGCATTTTCTGTTCCTGTCTTTCTCCTCCCCTCTACTTTGTCTCCTCAGATTATTTTTCAGTGAGTATTGTCACAGGGTATGTGTTTTTTAAGTCACAGTTTAAAGAGAGTGAAATGCCTCTTAGTGACTGCCACAATCTATTAACTTCACTCCCTATTTTTTTTGTTCAACCACCATTTGTTCAACCAAGTGTTTTATCTCTCTCCCATTTGAAGTGCTCAGTCAAAGGCTTCCTCAGCCGCTCTCCTGGGGCCCAGACAAGGACCTTTGACACTCTTGTGGCAATAAAACATGACTTGGAATCTGAACACAATGCAATTTCCCTGGTTTAACCTGAAAGGAATGCACTAGTCACAACAGACTACATCATACTGCCATTAGGCCCTGCAAGCAACTGCTTTTCTGGCTCTGTTGGCTGCCTCTGACGGGAAACCCACCAAAAAAAACAAGTACTAGCTATACATGCTGAGTTTGCACAGGGGCCATTTTTGACTTCCTCTGGTGACTGTCTCCACCTACTGCCACACATAACACACTCAGACATGCCCCAACATCCCCTTACACACTGAACATTGACTAAGAGATCATGTATGCACTCACATACAATCGTGTAGGGATTGATTAGTTTAAATGACCCTTTGACTGACCTCAACACATTACAGCTCTGTGATGCATGGATTATTTCAGCAGTCACCACCCCATGTTTCACACACACGCACACACATATATTGGCATATATGGTTTATGAGGACTCTCCATAGACGTGATGATACAGTACCAACTGTATATTCTATCTCTTAACCCTAGCCCTAAACCTAACCCTCACAGAAAACTGGCTTTTATAATTAATAAAAATCACAACTTAGTATGTTTTTTAAGTGATTTGGTTTATGAGGATACAGAAAGTGTCTCTATAAATCATGTTTACATTGTTATACACATGGCATTATACACATTTGTGTCCTTGTAAACCATATATTCAAACCCACATACACACAAACACAGAACACACACACACTTCACGTTTTTACTGTTTTAGTTGCCTATGCCCACCATAGTAGTAAGTAGTAATAGTAGTAAAAATAATAATTATAGCACATCAGATGCCTCATTGCTACCAAGAACACTAAGCAGTACAGGAACAGTACACCTGAAGTACAACTGAGTCTAGGACACACAAAAATGCTTACTACATATGTTTCACAATCAAACATAGGAAACATATTTACTGGAAAAATAGATTTTTATGGCCCAACCATTGAAAAATAACATGGAACTCCAGTGAGTAAAATGGTGATAAGCCAATGTGTGAACTGATATTAGGCTAACATTGTAGAGTTGTGTTCGGTTTTGCTCAATATGTTATTATATGATCAGTGGGCTTGCTGCAGCTGAATATCAAAGAGACGTCCACTGTCCCAGATGAAACCAAAAATACTGTGTGGAAGATGTGAGATAATTTAATAATTATAATATGACTATGTGGTAAATCTGTTAACCTAACACATATTTAAACAACTAATGCTTTATGTTGTTGGCCAGATAAAATGACAATTTTAATGTGAAAAATGAAAATTATTAGTGTAGCATTTCTCCATGCTACACTAATAATAGTAGTAAGACTTTTCTCTGTGTACACATATCCTTACAAGTACAATTTTGGCTGTATCATTTGCCCTCCACAACTGTTGAATGAAATTTATGCCCATGGGGCCCAAGCACTGAAAGTGTGAAGGGCCCTATTTTTTCCTTAGGATTTTTTTCCAAGGTTTTCAGGGCCTTTGGGTCCCTTAACATGCTCAAAAAATCCTGAAATTTGGCACACGTCATAGTCGTCAGCCATTAGGGCCAGGCAAAGGCTGGCACATGGGCAGGATAGGGAGACTCCATAATGGCCCCTGGTACAGGGTACCAAAAGATGTTGCATATATCATACATGCACACATCTATACAAATTTAAATGTTTTTAAATACTCCTCCAAGGGTATTTATTAGATTGTCACCAAATCTGGCAAATAATATGCAAAGACATTGAAAATGTTAAATTGCAAAGGGAGTTTTGATGTCTTAAACAGGGTTGCCATGGCAAGACAATCAATTAATTGCAAAAAACATAAACAGGAAGTGGTTCATATCTGCTGCATGAATTGAGTGATTTCGTTCACATTTGAGCTGTATGTTTGGTCCTAGAGAATGATGACATAGTTGTGACTATGAGGAGTCAATCATAGTGCCACTAACTGGCAAAAGGAAGAATGTCACTTACAATAGCATTTAAGAGTCCTCTTAAATTTACCTAAATCACTGGTAGAGCTATTGAAGCATGATAAATTGTGAATGTATTGTTGATATCGCCAATGGTGTTACCATGGTGATGCAATCAATATATGGCAATAAATGAAACAGGAAGTGTGTCATATCTTCTGTATGCTTTGAGTGATTTACATGAAACTTGGGAAATATGTTTGATGTTGTGGATTGATCACAAAGATGTGGCTGTTGTGTGACACAGTTATAGCGCCAACAGCTGGCAAGAGGAAGTGCCACTTAAAATGTACTTTTAATACCCCACTATTATTTACCAAGTTAAGTATGATTGCCCACAAGTGCATTGTTTTCAGAGAAGCTCCTTGTGACAATGGCACCATAGTGCTTGGGCCCATCATCGCTGCTTGCAGCTATATTTTTTTATTAATCTATCTAGTGGGCATCAACCCTTCAACAGCTACAAACCAGGCAGATGTGTATTCATTGAAGGAAGTAATAAAACTGTATGTTTGTGTATCTGAATGTGTGGAGGTCATGGACTGGATATTTAGGCTAAGTTCAGGTCCAAAACCAAACTGTCTTCCCCTCTTTCCAATACAAACACAATGTGACAGTGACACAATTATGAGTCACCAAAACACCTGCAGCTCCTGGCAAATATGAATATGATTTAGGGGACTAAAGACAGTGAAGCTTTTTATTAAAACAAAAATACATTTAATATGTTAGATGGCAAGTTGCTAGTGACATCTGCTGTAGTTTGTTCCACTCATTACTGTAAAACTCTCAAAAAACTCTGTTGTATACTGGTAAATTTGAATGCAGTTGAACTGAGCTCAAGGTGAATGTATTGCGACTGTGTGTGGCCTGACACAGTCTGGATATGACTCAGCCACTCTCTCCAAGGGAACCTTGGGAGCTGCTTATGGAACATTTTGGCTACCTAAAAAATGTGGAGCCAAGTGCAGTGCAGCCAAAAGCCTTTTGTTACAGACTTCAGATCACTAGATCCTGGCAAAACAGATACTGGGATTACGCTGGTTAGCCTAAATTATTTCCCCAATTTAACCCAAAATTTATTACTGTAGAGTAATAAAGGGAGGGACACCATCCAAATTTGAGATCATATAAGTGTTTATTTGTGTGGTTGTGTGTCCTTAAGACAGGGAGAAGCTGGGTTTGCTATGGGTCACAGCTGGGGCGTGTCTGCAGTATGTATGTTTGTGTGCGTGTGTGTGCAAGATAGAACAAGAGTTGAGGAGTGAGCGTGTATGTATATAAGACAGTTTATTGAAAGCTGAAGAGAGAGAGAGAGAGAAAGAGAGTGTGTGTGTGGAGAGAATGTGTGTGTGGCCCAACGGAGAGAGTAAAAGAGAAGAAGGAATGGGGGCTGAGGGGAAATGGGAAATAGTTGTTGGGAAGAAAATGAGCCCACGGCAGCACAACAGCAAGCAGACAGTGGCAGCTGGCGTACTGTGCTAATTCAGCACTTTAACAAATCAATGCTTCTTGAGGAGTACTTTCCCAACACATCACATTTAAAAGGGCTGTCTGCATGCATCTGTGTATTTGGATTCATAAACACATGCAAATCGAAACCTAAAATTTATAGTGTTTTAGGATGTGCATACTTTTTTTTACCAAAAAAGAAATATTATTATTGGAATAATAATAATAATAATATTAAAAAGAAATAATATTATTACTGGTATTATTTATTTACCATTATGTACAACAAAAGGGGGAATTTTAAAGACTTTTATAGAGACTAGTTTTTTTACAATGTCAACAACAAAAGCACTCTCCATGAATAATTAAATAATCACCATAAATGTGGTCCACACAATTTTTTCTTCAGTATTCCTAATTGTTCAACTTTGAGCTTTTGTGTGATTGAAACTTTACCTTACTTTCCCCTCCTCTGCAGTCCCAGAAATTTTTCATTCTGCAAACTGGCATGCCAGTTGGTTATCACACTTGCAAAAGCTAATAGAATTTGTCATAAATGATGTTGTGCCTGGCATGACACTTGACATGTATAACGACACATATATGCAATTAGAATGTCAGAGCATCAACACCTGGCAGAATTAACAGTAAATATTAACTTAAATTTCAGCCCATTCATCAAATAAAGCTACAGTATCTTATGGCTTCAGAAGAGTTGGAATGTATATCAGTCTACTTGTATGTTGTCCTTATGTCCTTTCCTTACTGCATGTGGATAAATGAGCTGGGTAAAGATTTTTGTGTTCCACAGGAAAATGGAGGAAAAACAATAGCACGAGGCTTGAGATGACATGAGGAAATGTTGACAGAATTTTCATTTTGAGGTGAACTGTTCCTTCACTAACATTAATACCCTCCATTTTACTCTATTCAAAGTGTCTGTTTTACAATTTATATAGCATATATTTACATAGTACACTATATATATGATTTTATGCTGACATTAGGCATATTACTCATCCTATTTGACAAGTGTTATTTCTTTGTAAACATATAATCCATCTAAATATTTGTTTTTCTTTGTGTGTGTGAACCCGTTCTTGTGTCTGCATCTGTAAGCACTGATAACACACAAGGCCTTTATCAATACCCTTGTATTTAGTGTCAAAACAGAAGCATGTTCCCTCTTGTTTGTGTGATGTGGATCTGAGAACGAAGCCCACGCTGGTTCCACGCAGGAGTTTATCAGGTCTAAGGCGTTTTAGGCTGTGTGAATCAGCTGTGCACTGAATCTAAAAAATGCATTAACATTTATTTTACTAAAAACCCCTCAAAGCTACTGCGCAGCAAGAGAAAGACCAAAGACTGCACCTTTAAAAAAAGCAAGCCTTAGCTTCTAAATGATGATAATAACACCATTAAGGCTAAGTGCCTGTCTATTAGATCATGAAAGTAAGGATGTACAAGGCCTTTAAAACTGCATCCTTTCACTGGCTCTATAATGACAGTGCTCTATAAGAACAGGCCAATGTAATAGAATAGTCTTATAGATTTGATAAGAAATAGTTTTACATTCTCCTGAGAAAAGACCCCATTAATCTCACAAACACATCTCCTTCAGTGTTTCAGAGGAAAGTTTTGGCAAATGTCAGAAACTTCGATATGAACTTAAACATTACTTGCACACCTAATCGTGTATTGTTTTATATAAGTTCTGTTTTACACTTTTTTAAAATGCTATTTTTATTTCATTCACTTAAATTAACTAAATTAAGTCCCGGGAGTTAGGAAAATGCAACCTCTGAGCAACAAAATCTTCCTATTGGTGGTCTTTTTAAATAAAAATAATAATATAATTGAAATAAATAGATTTTGTTTTATGAAATTAAACTGCATAAATGAAAACTCAATGCCACAGATTTCTTTTATTCATGTCTTTTACTCGCTGGTCAAGGCTCAGGAACAAGTCAGCAAAGTTACTGTATCTCAGACAGAGGGAGTCCATCCTCAGTTCCCCTTACTGCCTATGAGGTGATTACACTCCTCTGTTCCCCTAAGTAAACTGCCCTTTCTTATGGCTGCAGTACAGTTAATCCTGTCCCTCTGTCCCTCAGGGGTGGAGAAGGGAAACGCTGGAAGAAGAACACATCTGACACTTGTCTATGACACATAATACCCAAGGACCTTCAGGCAATCAACTTTAGCTTCACATGTATTTGCTCATCTGAAGACCCCTGCCAGCTCAACCACTAGTAAAAGGGGGAAGGGGTCACAAGAGAGACAACCTAAATTAACACTTGACATTCAATACGGTCAGGCCCTTAATTGGCCAGAGCCTTCCTTAGAAAGCAATTTTCTATTCCCCAAACTACCTCAGGAACATTGTGCATGCAATGAGGTTGAGGGGGAGTATGTATGTGTGTGTGTGTTCATGGCACTATGGACTCCAGTGTCCTGATGGTCCCTTCTTCACTCTAATAAGAGATCAATTATTTGGATAGGATATGAGTTGAACTGGGACAGAAGATCCCACCCCTTTGACAAACATACACCCTCTCCCCCCTTGCTTTTTTATATTTTTTGTGAGTTATGACAGGTGTCTGGTGACCAGAAAATGCCAGAAGCAACCTCTGGGCACATTATTTTATGTGCTTACTCCTCTCTAAACAACACACACCTGCAACACAGACGCGCGTACATACCATCTTTTAACCCTCACTTCACAGAGGATACCATTACTGGTGATGTTATTACTGCTTTCAACCTGAAAGGAATTAGCCTTCCTTTAGCTGGTCAGACAGCATTTTAAATGCATCTTCTATGTATTATCCACTCTATGCCATGGCTATTATCAATTAACTTTAAGACCTGATAATGTTCTTCTCCAACACATTTGCTCCTGGAAGTTTCACTTTACATGATTATAATCCATACTCCTTGTAATATCTGTTGAATGGGTTCAAATCAATAGTGTTGAAAGAAAGGAAGACTTACTGCCCACTGCACAAATACACTGTATGCAACGTGATACCAGCATTGCTGGATGTAAAGTGTAACTCACACATGCTTCCGAAAGCAACAAGGTGGTTTATGTTTTGGTGAAACTATGTACTGGATTCACTTGAAATATTGAACTATCCTGATATATCTTTTTGGTTTGTTTATATTTTAATACCACCAGTTATATAAAATATTCTGTTCTAAGATTTACCAGTAACACTTTAGAATACTTTTTCTTATTTAATACAATTATGCAGAACAAATGGTTAGTTTCATATTAACACTGTAGTCACTACTGATAACTAATAAGGAATAGAGATTACCTGATCAGTAGGTAACAGCATGCTTATGTTTGGAGAAAGTAACAATTAGTTACTTATTACTTGTTTTTAAATTTACTAATTAATGTGTAGCTTAAATGGTAGAGCATTGCGTTATCAATGCAAAGGCTGTGGGTTCGATTCCCAGTGAACACATGCACTGATCAGATATACGTTTTGAATGCACTATAAGTTGCTTCAAAACGTCTGCCAATGCATAAATATAATGGAAATGTAACTACTATATGTTGTCTCCTGAAACACACATTAACGTAATCTTATTTGAATTAAGTCTATTCTAAAATATCTATGATTTACTCATTAACAATCACATCAAATTAATTATGCCCAAAATGGGCTCATATATGATCTTGTTTATTATTATACAAATTTTGTTTACTTTCAGGAGGTTGGCCAAAGTACTTTCCTAAAGGTAACCTTTCTTGAATTCTCTATATTGCCATATTAATTAAGTGAATCTATTGTGCATTTACCAGAAATAAAATGTAATACAATCACTGCATTGTCTTGCAGAAAACCATTACTAGCCATTTGTTCTTACGGAATTACTTATTATCTGGAACAGTATTCTGAAGTGAAGATCATGGCAGACTGTTAGTAATTATGTAAGAACACAAGGCTCATCTTAATGGATATTTTTAATAAATTGATCACAGTACAAACTACTTACACAAAATATAAGATGCTAAATGTTTAACTAATGACTATTTAATAAAACATAACTAGGGTATGATTGTAGCCCCTAAATACATCATATCTGACACAAAATCGCAACTGCAAATCCACATTTCGGTGCCTGATTATCAGTTTTCGCAAACTGCAGTGATCCATTTGCTTCTCGTTTTTGTAGCTTTAGGCAGTCTGTAAAAAGATATATCCTATTTCATGTTAAATGTATTTGTACAATCAATCGCACATTAGATCTTTCCCATTTAAATGTTTTCTGTGTGTGTTTTCGTGGCATTCAAGCTGGACACCCCGCCACTTTCTGCCACATGCTTCTAACCGCACTGACTTCCGCATGCTGTGACCTCATGCGCATACCCTCTGTCTTAAGGTGAGAGTGCACGAACATGGATTAACACAAAAAGTGTCCTTTTCACCACAACACACCACAACATAAATGATAATGCAGTTATTAGGAGGGTGTATTTTTAAAGTTAGTTACAAAATTAGTTACCGTTGTTTTATTAATAATAAACAGGACCATATATAAGACCATTTTTGCATAATTAATTGAATATGAATGTTAATTAATAGTTTATTTAAAGTTATTTTAAAGAAGTCTCAATTAATGTAAAGTTCAGCAATTAGCAGTTAGGAAAGACTATAAGTAATACGTAATAACTAATTGTTACTTACCTCAAACATTAGTATACTATTACCAACTCATTAGTTAAATGCTTTTCTTTATTATTTATCAGTAGTAACAGTGTTAATGTAGAACTGACCATTTGTTCTGCATAAGTTCCTGTGTAACTACTTATTGAGAAACAGTGTTCCAAAGTGTTACCAATTTATCAAAATGTTTTCAATCACAAAATATTCAACTGCAAAACAAAATACATACGCAATCCATACTCTATTTACATGACGTTGCCCTTAAAAATGATAAAGCAGACAAACTTCACAGCAAAAGCATTATGAAATTACTCAGTCTGCTACAGTAAGTAGCTTTCTGATAATGACAAGGAACTCTGACCCCTCTGGTTTCCTAGACAAACTGGCCACTTAATTTGGAGTCTATCACAAGAGTAAATGAGTTTGTTTGCGCTTTAATTGACACCATGGATCGAAGAGATGAAAGAGCATACCACTCAATATGTGACAATAAACCCAATTTAAATCACATCTTCTGTGCATCTGAGAACCTGCGCCATGACATTTTGTGAATTTTATGGTATTAGATTATTTACGCTGTAAGAGAGATGATTTTTAAGGATAATGCAGCCTACACCCATATAAGTATGTAAAATGTGTATGTTAGTTGGTGTGTCAATGATCTTGAGATAATCCTTGTAAACTTCCTTCATGCTGTGATTTTACTATTTCATATTTATGGTTGTGTAAGTTTCAATAATCTGAGCAGCATTTGTTCCGAGCAAAGCAAGAAAAGACATTTCCCTCAAGCATAGACTTACAACACGCACTCAGAAGGTTTTGATATAAAATACACCTCCCGTTGATTGCAGTTGTGTAGTTTATAGCAGCACAAGCCGGTACACACACATGTGCCAACTTTTTCTACAAAATGCTTGTAAAAGTTAAACACACAACAATAACCTAGAACAGATGTATTTAGCATAAATCTAACATTTTCATTTAATTGTTTGTTTGTTTGTTTATGCAAAAAGTTAAAACACATGCTTGAACATTCAGTAAATCTGCTTTGATACAGAAGAGGGGGTTTTGTCTTTTTTCTATAAATCATATATAAATCATAGACTTTAAGTGTATATTAAATGATTTGTACACTTAATAAACGTTGAAATTGTACACTTAATATATGTTGAAACATTTGTAATATATTTTTACAAATTTGTCATAAATTCTATTTGTATTCTTATTCATATTTTCTATGTTTGAGTACACCTAACATTTTCAGAAAATCAGATCAGTGAATACACAGATGAGGCAAAAGATTGTTGACTTTTCGTTAACTTTGTGTAGTTCTGCATTTCTTCCTCCATCTGTATTGCCATTTGCACAGTATGTAGCTTTGACAGAGTGCTTCATATCCCTGTGCTTAACACCAGTGTGGTGTCACCAGTGAGGAAAAATACTTTGAGCAACTGAAATTCCTGTCATTTTCTGCAGGCATATGTAACTAACAATAATCACAGTGGCACAGTAGGTGGTAGTAGTAGTAATAATAATAATAATCATAATGGCAAATCAGCCACAACATTAGATGAAATTATGGTGACACAGTCAATAAGACAACAAAATAGAAAATTAGAGTTTTTTATCTGAAAGACGGGAGTGTGATTTTCTTGTCTGTGTTTTGTTGATGGGGGAAATTGCCCTCTTTAAGATGAGGTAGACTAACAGCTTAAAAATTGCGGCCCTAAATGTGCCAGTGGCATTGGCAACAATCCAACAAAAGAATGAAATAAACCATGAATGAATGCACCAAAAATGAAAACAGGAAGCAAAGAAATAGTGCTATCATATCCTTATTTAATTGCCTATGTTTCCATTTTTTTATAATAAAGGTGCACATTTTTTTATTGACCTAAAACAAACAGGTAATTTTATTTAGTTGAACAAGTCATATGTGTCTTTAAAAGCTGCAGTTTTCTAACATATCTAAAATACGAGGTTACTGTCTATTTAAAAAACATTGATTTGTTTTTATTTTAAAGCCATATTTAATAAATAAACTCAGGAGGCATAAGTGCCCATTTTACACCTACACCATTTTTACCTGATATATAAATGCATTCAACATAATTGAATTGAAAAGCAATGATTAATACACTTAATTTATTTGTTTTCTTACTGAAATATATTATAGCCTATTCTACAACGACAAAAGACTCTGTGTTAAGAATGCAAGTTTTAATGAATAATGTAACGTTACCCCATGTGTGTTATTGTGTATTATTTTATAAAATTCCTGCCTTCTAAGAAAGATGAAGGTGGTACAGACAGAATATGAGCATCTGTGACATCATCTACCACTGGGCCATTGGAATTATCACCATGAGGCTCTTACGCCTGGTAAATGTCTGTTACATGTCTTACGTCAACATGTCTGTTGCCAGAACATATTTTTTCTGGATCTCAGGCAGCAATTTGTACTGAAATGTGAGACTTACTACAGCTAAAACTTTGCAGTAATTTACAAACACTAAGTAGGCTTTGGGGTCTGGCCATCTGATTAAATTGACCTCTGCTGATGGGCAGGTGTTTTCTGGATTGGATGTGGCATAATCTACACCAGTGAAAAGTAGTTGATAACTGCTAGAGTAATAGAATATGATAATGAAACCTTTTACCAGCATCTTGATACTAATGTTTATAGGCATAGACAGCAGCAGCAGCACTGGACCAGACAAGTTTGTGGGAAAGAAGGATGTTTTCAAGAGTTGAGTAAGGACATTTTTTTATTCATATTAAATAGCAGTCCTGCATAGAAGTTTTGACAGAATTGTAGCTCTTACATTACGTATTACGTAGTATTTTTTGTTAGATCTTAAATTTCTGAGGTTTCGGCCAAACCCTGTTTAAAAGCTATATTTATATTTATATGTATATTGTGTATAAGTTATTGCTTAAATTTAGCAATGCAGAATAATGAGGTGCATTAAATAATTTTTTATTTATTTTTTTTACATTCCAACACAGCCCCAACACATGTCCCCAAATTAGTCATGAATAACTTGGTCTATAGATGTCTGTACAGGTAAGTCTGGGCTATGAATACAGTCAGGTGTTTTTAAAGTCAAAGACAGTGGGCCTCCCTTTTGCACCCTTTTGAGCATTCCTGTAGCTTAGTGGTTAGAGCACGGCGTTAACAATGCCAAGGTCATGGGTTCGATCCCAGGGACTGCACATACTAAGAAACAATATATAGTATAACGCAATGTAAGTCGCTTTAGATAAAAGCGTCTGCCAAATGCATAAATGTAAATGAACCAATGTACACAATGACGATTTCACCCCCCCAAACACACACCCAACCAGCAATTGTCAGACAACTGTTGACTCACTTTTATCATTTGTTTTTCACTTTTTAAAATGATTGAAAATAATGGAACAAAAACATTGCTAGTTCTGTATAAAAGGATGTAATTGCTATATTTTACAGTCGATATTGTCAACAAATTAAAAAATTAAACAAATCTCCTCTATTAAATAATATGCATACATCTCTGTCTTAAAAATTCTTAAAAATAAAAATAGTAAACTCAGAAGTGTAAGTGTAAGAACCATATTTCAGGTTTTCGTTTATATCGCTTTTACAGTTTTTGTTTTTAATCCACAAATTTATGTTTGCCATTCTGGCACAAACCTCCATGCCATGTGGGTGGGGCCTAACTGCACTTTACTCTTATTGGCTAGTGAGATTTTGATGGACAGCTCTCTAACCCAGAACTAGGCTTCAGTACAGCAGTTTGTAAAGAACAGTCTGGAAGTAGTAATAATAATGTAGTGTTGGTTCTGTGTAGTGATTGTGAATTGTTTATTTAATTAGCATTTTAGTTAGTAATAAAGTTTAAGATTTGGGTAGTCTCATACAGCTATTTTTCTGAGATGAACTCTTAGGTGCATCCAGAGCATCTTCATCATCACCCTCCTTAGTTGTACTCCTGTCACCCTCAGGTAAGTTAATGTAATTCAGATAATCAATAAAATTGAGTTTTATTCCTGTACAGTAGCAGTGCTGATTTTACTAACTCTTTTATTCTATGGACAACCATAAAGGTATAATTTGTTTCTTGACTTGAAAAAATCATGACATCCATTACACAAGAAGAGTTACATGCTAAAATGCTATTATGCTAAAAAAATAAAGAGATCCTTTTAAGAAATACCAAGTCATTACATAATGAACAAGCCGAATAATGAAATAACTGCTGCATGCTGTACAAAAATAAAACTTTAAACCGTTTTATTGAACAATTACATTAACTTACCTGAGGGTGATTTGAGTGTCCAACTGAGAACTGAGATCACAAAGATGATGCTCTGTGTGGTCTCGTGATAAGTAAAGGTTTTACTCTCCATGCCCACGTATTGAAAATTTAAGTTTTTTTCAAAATGCAATATACAGTGATTCCAAAGCACAATTGGTGAGGTCCTTTTTGGTTTGAAGAGAAGCAGATAAAAAAAGACTTTATAAAAGACAAACATGTAATACCATTATTTTAAGATTGATAAAAACCAACATGATTCTCAACTTTAAATAATTAAGATAACATGAAAACATTTTATTCTATTTCTGCTCAGTCAAAACGCTTTTGTAGTATTGTAGGAAGTATCTCTGCTGTTGAGATATTCCCGTAATTACAGTAATAAATGCACACTCTTTTGTCAAGGCTGTCTTGACGTTGTACTTCAAAAACCACATTAAGCAACATCCAAACAGAGAAAAAATCATGTGAGCAGATTTATGGCTATGTACTATTTACTTTTCGTTGGCTTGTTATTTATTTGGCCTGAGTGAAAGCGTGAGCCAAGTGCGTGACAGTTGGCAATGCTGCTAAGGTAACTAAATTTACAGTTACTACAATCACTACAACTATACAAATAAATGTATCCACGTCACTCTCTTTGTTGGATTCTCCAGATCGCCCTACACTAATGTCTAGTTCCTGGTCAAAGAGCTGTTTATCATAATCTCACTAGCCAATAAGAGTAAAGCGATGTTAAGATCTGCGCACTCAAGACGTTTGTGCCAGAGTCGCGATAACGAAAACTGTGAAAGCTTAAACCGAAAACTCTATGCATTCTGAACATGACTGCGAAAGTTTAGTTTAGAAAACAGTTAAAAAAAGAAATACAGTTTGTTTGAAAATCATGCTACACTTTTGCAGCTGAGTTAATAGTTTCCAAACAGTTGTTTATTTTTGTTCGTTTTTTGAAAGTTTGCGCTCATTATATTGCCACAAAATAATCTCATACGTTAGAAAACACAACACTATAATGCCACGAGCTGTATTTATATTCAGGAGAGTTGCAGTTGCTCTATTGCACTACATGACGCCGTTTCACGCCGTACGCAGTAGCGGTGCACAAGCAGCACGTAGACAGAGCGCGCACCCATTGTGCTTTTACACCGACAGTGTTTGCAGCGCGCAGCTAGATTATTCTGGAGCAGCGTTATTTAATTATTCTTCACCTTAAAGAAGCTTATTTGGCTATCGATGTAGTTTATATAACTATAATTTGTTTATTCACATCGCTTTCGTTCTCTTTGTTATTCGTGCGTTACAGACGGACTGAAAGCCCATTGCGCATTATGTGCTTCTTTAAATTATGTAGTCAACCAGCGCAGGAGAGAATAATCTCCAGTTTTCATCTGTCTGAAACAGGCATACTACTGCACAATATCGTATTTGTTTGGTGTTGTGAAATCTATTTCGCATAAATCCAGTGGCGAAGTCTCAATCTAACTACCTACATTAAGGACTAAAATACAGGACCAACAACCGTGTTCTGCTGCTGCATTAACAAACCTGGCCTTTGTTTCCCTGCTACACAAAGAATATTTTTAACCCCTAAGCGCGCCTCCCTTGGCACGCTCTGGCGCCCCCCTGGGGAGGCGCGCCCCACACTTTGAAACCCCAAGTCTATGATAACAGAGCTTACTAAAAGCATATCGTTTCCTATTTGTGCACATATATAAACAAGCAGAGTATTTCTGAGTATTTTGCAGCATAACTAAATAATTTAAATAAGTATGCACATTCCAGTGTGGCTTAATTTAGATTTACATTGAGGTGGCCCGGCTGTCTCATTTCTTGCAACATTGTCCCTTAGGTCCTGCCTGTCAGATCTTTCTGCCTCTACATGAGGTCTGGGAGGCCTGTCTCTATCTCTTTCAGATCTCTGAGGTCTGAAGGGCAGCTGCTGCATTCTGATTGTGTCAGGCACTTGGGGAACTAACAAGACACAGAATGATGGTAATGTCCCCTCATTACCGCCACGCCAGGGGTGGTGACATCCTGACTCAAAGACTATTGAAACAGCAGTTTCCCTTTTAACTGAGACTTCCTCTCTGCTCAGATCGGCTCAGATAAAAAAACATTCTAAAAATGTTTAATATTTCAGGGGTTTGACTAGCTTTTTATAGGATAGGGACTGTTAAACTTGACTAAACAAGTCGTATACTGCTATGTTAGACAAATAATCAACTACAAATAGAGCAAGTACAAGTATGTTTAATTAGTAATAAAGGTTTTTCACGAAAAAATCTGTGCAGAGAAAATCTGTGCAAAACAATAATGAAAGCCTATAAAATTCAATGATGTTCACTTTGGAATGTTAATTACATTTTAATTGTTTCAAGTGGCTTCTGTTTGTGTCAAGTGTTTAACAGTTAAATTGAGGGCTTGCATTTACCCGTGGGAGCATAGAATTATGGGAAATGCCCCAAAGGAGCATATCCATGTTTCAATTCTCATCTTTTTGGTAAAAGTAAAGCAGATTAACTCAAATTTGTATCATGCCTAAGTCCCTAAATGCACATACATACATTATGCTTTGTGTCGTTATGTAGAGTGCAACATACTGTAACCTCCTTACTATAATGGCAATGTTGCCCTGTTTTCTGATACTACAATCTGTATTTCAAATTTTAAATGTGAGTAGTCATGTCACCTCTCAGGACAGACAGGGTTGAGCTCTAGCACAAGCATGTGAGTGATGTGCCCAGTGTCAGCTATTGATCGTAGCCAGAGGAACACACATATCCCAAACACCCACTCATATCCACTCCCTGCTCCAGAGAATTAAAGGAAAGATGCAGAGCAAATCTTTAGTGAAGCTGAATGAAAATCCCAACTGGATCGATTTGTGCGCACTTCAGAGTTGGGCTGTGGGTGGGGGGGTTTGTCTCCGTCGCATAGCACTGATAAATCTGCATTCAAACTGGCTGCAAGCCAGTATCACAGAACAGTGAATTTCTCTAACCACCAGGGACCACTTCCCCTTCCCCAAAAACAACTCGCCTATGTCCCTCACTCTCACTCACACTATCTCATTCTCACCAGGCCTTAAGTAATATTTAAGATAAACTACATTAAGTAAAGAAAATGCATTTTAAAGAAAAAATGGGTTTTACAAAGAAGCTTATAAAATATAAGCTAGATATCTCATTTTAGGATAAAAATTAGACTTGTTGTTCATGCAAAACACAATAAAAGAGTGCAATGATATTTCTCAAGAGCATTTCAGCTTGAATATTCTAACACTGGTTTGTAAACAGTGAAATTAAATCATGAATATTAAAACCAATTTAACACAGAAACTGGTACAAACAACATGTTTATTAAAAGCCGTAACTACAGCAAATTGATTAACTAATTATGTAATCAATCATTTAGAATTATGAGGAATTAAAAGAACTACAGATGTTTTGCATCGGAGAAAGCGAAAACAGTTCCAACAACAAAAATATTATACAATGCACATTGAGATCACAGATGAAGGCAGGGATGTAGGTAGCACAATAGCGGGCATGTACTTATATAGACACCTAACACAAATTCTCAGATAGTACTGGTGTATACTGCTTAAAATATACAGTTCTTTTATATGCAATCTCTCCCTTCTCTCTCATTTATATCTCATTTCTATCCACCTTTTTGTAACTCTTGACTTTTAAAATACAGCATGCCAGCAAACACACTCACTTTACAACAAAAACATTTAAAAAAACTTTACCATTCAGTCTCAGATCTCCCCACCATCTCTGCTTCTTCCACATTCCAGCCTCTCCTTGAAAACATTAAGAGGCTGTCTGTTGGGGAAAGCCAGAGGAATTAGGAAAGAAAGCATCTCTGAGTCAGGTGAGATTACTCCCCTCAGCTGAGTCCATTACTTAATAGGTTCAGTAATTAATGGCAGAAGCCAGATTCATTCAGTGCAAAGACGTCTGAACAAGCAACCTCTCTTTAAAGAGCCTCAATAGCTCAGAGAACAGGCAGACCACTTTTGAAACTAAACTTTTTCTTTATTTCCTGTTTTAGCGAAAGCATTGCAATAATAATTTCCAGAATACCCTGGATTCTGTGGTACATTTTATTTAGAAGACAAATCAAGTCTGATTGTTTGCCTCAGTTTTACAATAACCCTGCGACAAACATCATCTGTCACCAAAGGCTGCGACAGTCATGCTTCCTGTGACTGCTCCATCCTACTCAGCACTTTACGGATGGTGCCGCAACTACCTTGGGCTCTGCCGAGACGAGGTAGTGGGTGTTTCTCTAACGGCATATTCTCTTTCACTCTGCTCTCCTTCACTCCAGCCTTCTCATTCGCTCAGCCAAGGATAGCCAAGAGTCGTTTCATCTCGCACCCACACACGTATGCAGAACAGACAGGAAAAGAAAACGCACATTTCACCATAATCATATGTACACACTGTGCATTCCGACTTACACACACGCACGCACATCTATTGTAATCACGAAAGAAGGAAAGAAATAGAAAAGAAAGAAAGAAAGAAAGAAGAAAGAAAGAAAGGCCTACACCACACAGCTGATCTGCACACCACAATTTTAAATGAGCTGGAAATAAATGCTCTTTCGTTGCCAAAGTCTGAAGAAGTCTGTTTTTTATTTGTACGACAAATTGAGAGAAGATTTGAAAAAGAAAAAAGAGCACTCGATAAACCGCATTTAACACATTATTCCTGTAGCTGTTGAAATGAATTTTGTGATCGTGTTCCGTTCATTAGGTCTTAAAATACATAAAAACATAACATTTTAAAAAAGGTTCTTTAGAATAACATTACATCAAAGTCGATCCCATCGATCATAATTAATAGAATTTAAGCAGCTTTTTAAAACAGTATAAATCAAATCGAAAACAATAATTTATTTTTTCTTTAATATGTTTAAATTAATAAAACAGAATATAATACTCTAATTATAAAAGTTTCTCTCTGATAGTAATGTTTTGTAATTTGATCAGAAGAGTTTTGATAATAGAACATCATTACATTATTTACGCATAAATAAATAAACACGATTGCAACATTTTATATCAACAAAATATATCGACTACATATCTCGATTAAATTACTTTTAAACCTCAGTAAGACTGGCGCTTTCATCAGATAATTTTGAAGGTAAATCAGTCATTTTTAAGTGCACATTGTTATTATTATTATTATATAACAACAATAAAAATGCTTTAACCGTTGCTACAATTGGTATTTGACATTCCTGATCATTAAAGATCTTAATGTTGAAACTAAACAAACATTCATAATATAAAATAATAAAAATATCTAAGTATATGTATAGACATTTGTCATATATTTGTATAGAAATAAGCTATGAGGGTAAACATGAGAGGATGCTAAGAGTGTTCAGAGAAAGTGATGGAGCGCGACTGCATCAGCATCTCAATGTTTTTTATTCTTTAAATAAAGAACCTTTAATGCTCGTTCATACTGCAGCTAGCATAGAGCAATTAGAACATTGGTCAAGCCCAAGGTAATATAGGTTTAGGTTTACTAACCTTTACTTTAAAACAGAAAATATAGGTTTACTGTACAAAAAGAACCCCCGCACGATTCCAGTAGATCGTTTGTTTAACATTGATAAAGATATTTCGAATTCAACAGTGTCAAAATCACATAGGGAAATGAACAACTGATACCTGTAATTAAACAAAAGATGTAATTTGATATGAATCGATGACGATGGTATCGGGACCTTCCTGTTAACAGTACTGTTCAACTGTTTTTACATTTCCAGAACATATGAGGTTTCCTATGTAGAAAAAATGGCACGCTTAAACGGAGTTTGCAGTCGCTCTTTGGAAAAATGCTGAAACGCATCTCAAACTTATTTCAGCCATTGCTTTACTTTCTGTCATCTGCCATCATCTAGCCGCATCGTGTTTATAACAAAACATATAGCCTATTGATTTTTAACTGTATTTTCAGTGTCTGTTCTCTATAAATATTTTATGGAGGTTCATAACCCAAAATATTTAGACCTTATATAGTTTTATACGTATTTAAGCAGCATATGAGTAAGCATAACTGCATTTAAAGGGCTAAAACAATTTTGTTTAAACAGAATAATTTCTGTCAGGCAGATTACACTGCCACCGGCATTTATTAGCCTACATACGATGCTCTCTTAATAATCTATTTACTGATTTTGGAGTTATTTAGAGTCAAGCTCAAATAAACTGCATTCAGAATTTCTTTGTGACCTAACTACTATGTCACAGATAAACGGGATAAACACTGAACACAAATAGTGTTCAAATGCCAAAAGATGCGTCATAACAAACACTGCCAAAAAGCTTAATCAAATAACTTGACACCGTGATTAAACGCGCATGGTAACTTCAGGGCGTCAGTAAACTCTCAATGAGTGCATAATGGCTAATAATGGATTGGTGAAGTAGCGCAGGTCGGAATCCACCTGCACCGAAGTCCCGATGCGCCGAACAGCGCAACAGCATCCCTTTTACCAATATCATTAAAATTGTACTCTCCCACATATTATATAATTCTGTTTCAAGGTGAACCGCAGAGTCCTGTTCTATTCAACTTAAATGAACTACTGTCATATATTTTCGTGAAACATATACTACAGACAAAACGTAACAATAAAAAACTTATTTGAATGTAATGCCAAACAAATACTGGTTCATCTTTGTTTTTACATTTTAGCCATGGCCCATCTTAGTGTTGCGAAAAAGAGAGTTTATAAAAAAGTCTGGACACATGTGGACAGATCCAAGTGTTGGCCAAAGGGAGTCCAGAGGCCTGTGCTTGTAACAGTTTGAGCATGGCACGGAGAAACCAGCCCAGATGATTAATACTCTACACACCATCTCTCCTTCCACACATCCCAATCCTCCCCCTTCTGTTCAGATACAAGCAATCAGCACAGAAACTTTAGAATATACATTAAACTATAGAATATACATTAGGCTATTTAAATATAGATTAAATATATTGTCAGCTACAGTATTTGTTGTACATTTCAGGTAGTTGTTGATGTTAAGGATTCCAACAACAAACAGGTGAAGTCAATTAGATCAAGCATTTGGGTACCATAGCTAGATCTGCCAAGGGTCAACAAACCAGAACAATTGCCTGTGATGCAAACTTCTCACACAACTGGCCATGACCAGTAGTGCAGATGTGTATTCGCTATTGCAACATAATACGTAATTTAAAAATTTTCCACCACACTCAGACTCAGAAACTTTACAATGAAGATTGTCATTTGTTACATGGGATGGCATGCTAGTATGGTCTATAAAAGTGCTTGCATTTACATACTCTTGCTACAAAAAATAAAAATAAAAACCTGTCCATGGCTATAAACCACTAAACTTCTACAACACAAGAAGCAAAACAGAACAGTTTACACAGTAGCAAACATTAAAATCATGAAAACTTAATTAACATCATTAGACAAAATAGTTACAGCCACACACACCAATCAAAATATTTTGCACACACAAAACCATGCACATATTTGCAAACACACAAACATGCACTTAAACATCAACAATGACAGTGCACAATACAGGAAGAGCACACATAGCAGAGCATACAGCTAGTGAGTGGGACTGGAGAACACACACAAAGAGAGAGCAAGACAGCAAAAGGGACAATGTCCCACTGACCTGCTGGGACATTCTGAAGAGGAAGTTGCTGTCAGTGCTCTGCTGTGTCCATGTCCCCATGAAGCCCGGCTCGGTGCTGGCAGGTCTGGTACTGAACTGCATGGAGCTCCCTCCTCCTCCTCCCCCTGCACCGTTGCTGCCGTCGCTGGATCGGACTATGGACTCGCGTGCCCTCTCTCGATCTTGCTCTCTCCACACCACACTGCCTCTCACATCCAATGCTATCTCTTCAGACTGCTGGTAGAGAAGAAGGGGGTAGATGGGGGAGAAAGTATGTGAAGGTGGAGGTTCAAATAGGCAAAGGGTGAATGTCTTTCTCTTTTTCCTTTCTTTCTTTCTTTCTATTTTCTTTCTCTCACTCGCTCTCTGCAATCTTCTCTTGAGAGAGGGGGGAGAATGAAGGGTCTTGCCTGTCGGTAGCAGGAGGAGTGTGTGAAGTTAATTCAGGAGCAGAGCTGTACAATGCATATTTCCTCTGGGGCATGTGGTGGTAGAGGGCAGGATGAGTGTAGTGTCGAAGGTAAGGAGGGAGGAAGAGAAGGATGGGGGTGTGAGGTGAAGGAGAGAGAGATAAAAAGAGGGATGGCAGAAGAGTGGAGGAGGAGATGGGGAAGGAGGGGAGTATTTTTTTTTGGCAGAACCCCCCACTTTTTCTAAATGTCAGTCAGGCTGTGTATGGGCTGTCCTCCAAACATACAAGGACATATACACACACATACATACATTCCAAGCAGAAATCAATCATCAAACAAACTCACTCACCCATAGCCTGGCCTTTCAACCTCTTACGCACCTCAACAACCCACACACAAACACCATATTAGGATACCTAATTCTCACAAAAAATATACCATTATTCCTTGCATTTACTTAGTGCATACTTTTAGATCAAAAGTTTAACTGTACTATAACTATAAAAGTTAGTTTTGTAATGTTGAAATTAAAAAAGAATGTAAATGTTAAATGTAAAAGAACTGTTAAAAACATAAAAGAAAAATCTTCTCTCCCATCTCCCAAGAAAGTGTCCTCTCTCACCAGTAGTGTCCAGCGTGATTTTCCTCCCAGCTGTGTGAAGATCAGGTCTTAGAGTTTGTCATTTCCAAAGCAGGCACTCCCCTCTCTCTCTTACTCTCTCTGTCTATTCTACTCTCTTCTTTGGGCCCCTTTTCTTTAAAGCTGCCTGTCCTTTCTCTCCACACTAACTACTCTTTGCTCAGCTAGCACAGTGTCAGTGTGTGCATGTGCAGGCAGCCATGAGTGCATATGTGTTGATGTGAGGTAGAGCATGTGTGTCGGGCCGCGGTGCGTCTGAGTTAACTGCTCCTCTCTTCTTGCTGGCACTCAATGACACGGCTCTCTCTCTCCTCCACTGATCTGCTTTCCCACTGAGAGAGAGAGAGAGAAAGAGCAGAAAGCTGGGCTGTCCCTGTCTTATTACCAGCTCTCCATGCCTGATGCTTCTCCACTCTAGACCTCAATGGGATTGAGCCACTCTCTAATACATAGCCACACACAAACTGCCCTCTCCACACAACTATTCCAAGCAAATAATGTATTTGTCAATACAACTGGACAAGTTCCAGCTTCTATAATAACCTTATAAAACCTTATAATAAAAAGACAACTCAAAGCCTTCCAAATTCCAAATATTTAAAAAAACATCAAATTTTGTTTGTACTCTTTATTAGAATTAGGAAACCTAGGATATTCATATTAAATATTAGGAAAAATGTAATTTTTATTGCATCTTGTTCATTTTATTGCATCTTGTTCATGCATGTTCGTGCCTTCATGACTACATTCACAATAAGTTTAAATCTTGAATACGTTATACAACAACACTGGAGCCAGGTATTTTAAAGTGGGTGCACAATCATTTGATTTTGTTACAAAGTCTGATTCCTTTGTCTGTTTTTCTTCCCTTGTATTAAGCAGCTCTAGCTAATGGTTCTACGTAATCAGTCCACCCCCCACCTTCTTATGTGAGTGCGTGCACACACACATCGAGAAGTGTGGCAGAGCACATAATCATACATACTCTCCCACTCACAAACACACACATCCACACAGGGAAACCTCGAGTGGATGCTTTCAGATTTTAATTAAGAAAAAAATGAGAAAGAGGCTCCATTTTTGCCAAATTGGTCCCTGCAGCAGACAGTCTCACAAAGGTGGGGAAAAGAAAGAAACCCCTAACATATGCACTTACAATAAGTGGAAGCATCTCTCCCTCATTGTACATGCCAAAACATTTTAAATGAGAGATTAATTGTGTAATAAATCTATAGTTCTATATTTTTCATTATTATGTCTTTACATTTCTACATCAAGTCCTCTCACGTCAGTTGTTAAAATGATGACACACAAGTCTTTGACACACAAGTATTTTGAGTGAGATGCTACTGTGGTCTCCCTTCTAAGAAAGAGAAAAAGGGAATTAACTTCCTTTCGCTACATTAAATGGCTTCTCGTATGCAGAAAGCCATTTGAAGTTTTGTGGCAATTTGAAGGAGACAGCTGTTACTGTTTTTTAAAAGCCTCTGTACAGAACTAATGACAGCTCTGGCTAACCTTTACTTGAATAATCTGCACAGCATTTTGCCTGATCAAATCTAATGTTTCTTTTTTTTAGACTGAATAAAGAAAAGCAAAAGGAATTGTGGCTGACACAATAAGAACTTAATATGCCATTTTTTTACCATCTTCCTCTCTCTCTCTCTTTCTCTCTCTCTGTCAAGTATAGAGTGCCCTCCACAGTAACCAAAGCTATTGTAGACCACACATCATTACAGGCAAATGGACAGTAATGGCAGAGATGCTCAGAGCCCACTGTCACACATTTGTCCCCTCCATATCATTTCTCGTCACTCTTTCTTGGCCAGATGGCTTCTTCAAACAACACTGCCACTATTGTTTATTCATTAAACCTTGGTGATCACATCTTCTAGCATACAGTCACTTATAAATCTATCTCAATGTCTATCCCCCCCCCCACGGAAATGTGCTGGTCTCTTGGTTTTTCAATTGTTGCTGAGTGTGACGCTGGCAGCTGGCAGCTCATCCCCCCTCTCCCCCCCTTAATAGTTGTTATTTGTGAAAGGTCTAAGAGAACTCTGCCAATATCCCTTTTCCTTCTTTCTTGCTGTCTCTAGCTTTCTCCCTGCCTTTTTCTCAGTTTGTCCAGTCCTTTTTCTCTTTATCTGGGGTGAGCTCATTAACTGTCTGTGGCACCAGCAGCAGTCAAGACAGTAATGGACTCCTTTATTAAAACTATTATTCTGCAAGCCTTCAAATTCCCCTCAGACTAGGGCCATGTCGAAGCTGATATAATTAACTAGAGGCTTAGCTACGGATCAATTACCAGACAAGCAAGTGATAGCCAAATCAATGAAAGATCATCAGCCACATTATCTGTGTTGCAACTCATTAGACTAAAAGAGAGGAGAGCATGCTGGGAGTCCTGGGGCTGTGGCACTGCGGCAGCACAGAGGACATTGACATTTTCATAGTGACCCATGTCAGTGCATGTTTGTAGTGTATAGTGTATAGCGTTATAGTGTTGCAGTACAACCATTTCTGCAGATGTCTTGTGGGGTACCTCTATGCCTCATGTGTCTCTGGGCGTCTCTATTTTACTTTTCAAATGGTTACGAAAATGAAAACCAAACACAACTGTATATGTGACTGCATACATGGGCTAATGCAGTGCTCTGGTAAGCAACAAAGGGAAAAAAACTTTCTTCCTGCCTAGCAAGAGAATGTGACAAAGTAAGCCTTAATTATTCATGAGATGACATGATGATGTTTATTTCACTGCAGGAACCTTGTACTTGGAAGAAGGCAGCATCTTTTTAAGATCTAACTTTTCATTTTAAACTATTTGGATTTTGTCTATTAGTTTGTAGGTATGAAAAATAAACCATTTCATTTACATTTGTTAAACAAAAACACGTCAGAAATCATATATTTTTGAACACTATATGGTATCACTGCTTAGCATTAAAAAATATGTATTGCCTGTTCTAAAGGTAAATGTATAACTGAGACGTGTATAGTATGTTTAAATAATAAAAATAAATTAAAATGAAAAAACTGAGATTAAGTTAATTATAATATTAAGAATCATTTAACCACAAAGAAATGGAATGCAAAACAAAAATAAGGTAAATGAAGATGGTTCTAGAGGATGAGGAGGGCAGTAATCTGTCCACAGTTAACCGAAAGTGTATCCAGTAAGTGGGTTGTGATTCTAATCTCTTTATACATTGATGCCCACCTAATGATGTAGGTAGGGTTTGTTTTATTTCTATTCTCCACAGTATGCAATCTGAAACAGGGTGAACCCTCACTTCTCTAAACTCTTTCTAAAATTAGGCCTATCCAAAATCAATTACCACAATGGCATTTTTCTCATCTACATGTGAAAGTAGAAGGTAAAGGGGGTGAAGAGAATAGAGACGTTAGTTTTTGACCCTTCTGTCTTACACACACAAGCGAGTAAACGGGTGGAATATTAGTGTGCTCTTCATGTGATTTACAGACAGTGAGTCAATCAGATGACAGCAGGATAGAACTGTCACTGTTTTGTTTTTCTGGAGGATGATGAAGGGCCACTAGAAGAACCTTTTGCTTGTAATAAAGTAGATAAAGAGAGAGACAGAAAGTAAAGGTTCCCTAAACTTAGGGACATAGCTACATATAATCTCAATGCCATTGATAGTGCAATCATTTAGTATTCCATGTATCCATGTGACCAGCAAAGTTAAAGATTAAGAGAAAGTTAAAAAAAGATGAAAAAAAGACATTCTTAAACTTACTCAATAGCACCACAATATTTATCTTCTAAATCATAAAGCAGATGTATGTTAGGTGTCATTTACACTTCCTGCTATAAACACAGAATTACATAAAAATAAAAAACAACTTATTTGATTATAATTAAAGCTGCCCTATTTCATTTGACTAACTAAGGTGAAGAGAAAGGGTAAAATTTCAACCAAACAAAATCTTTGTCTGCATGTAAAAGTGAACACCATGGATTACACATAAAATTGTAGTTAACTAATAATAAATCATTAATTTAGCATATTGCAATTTATTCTTTTTTCATCATTTAGGATAACAAATTTCGTTTTTTTAAGTTTATATGTTTAGAGAGCTTAAATATTGTATTGCTTTTAAAATTATACCCTTCTTATTTTCTCAAAATAATTATGCTGCCTTTCCCACAGCTGCCATAATTAGAATGTGATGTACAATCAAGTGACTTCATTTGAACACATGCTTGCTTGCAACTGGGATTGCATATGCGCAAATAAGCAGTCAATTTCTGGGCTTCCTTAATTAATAATGTAAAGCATGCTTCTTTGTATATATAGACTCCACCCTCACCCAGTCACTCCACTCCAGTCATCTCCCGAGTACTAATCAACACCAGCTGTCATCAATCACCTCATCACCCCAGCACCAAATGAAAGGACATTCCACACACAGGTCTCATCTATGGCTAAGACTGCTATTGGACTTAACTGCTTTTGGATTTATACTCACCTCAAGGCTACTTACCTCTACATTCCTCTCTTCATTCAAATCTCTTTTCTCCAGTCCATCCTGGTTCCCCTGTCTTCACGATTTACAAAGAAAAGGAAACCTACATTTACAAACAGTAACTGTTTAAAGTGTGCTATCCAATTTCACTCTTTTTCACTCTATGACTCTAGTTCACTCTAGTTTGTTTATACTTTCTGGTCTGGTCAGTGTGTGTTTCCTGACAGAGGACCAGACAGAAGACAGTGTACAGCAGCATGAGCACACTACATGAAGATACAAGATATCCATACAAGAACTGGTGGATTTACTTCACCGATTTCTGCTGCAATGTTTAGTGGCCCTTATGATGCAGCTGCAGAGATTCCAAATTGAGAGAACTAAAATATTCTTTATAATATTGCCTTTATTCTTTGTCAGAGTGCAGGTGATAGCTGAACCAGTGGCTTTGTATGCATACCCCACCAGACCACCATGCCCTTTGGTGAGTTATACCCAAATATCTTTCTCTCACTACCCAAGGGTTTATTGTATCTGATGTATTCCCTCTAGTCATTGCATTCATTGACTTTGGGTCTGCCAGGAACTTCATCTCTAGTGCCTCTGCCACCAGCTAAGTCTCCAAAAGGTATCCAATTAAAGACTTTACAAAGCACAGTCTATAACTTTGAAACTTCTAAACCCTGTTAACATTAAGTTCTGTGTAGGTTCTCTTCTATATATGGGGTTTCTTTATTAATAAGAAATTAAATTACTGGTTCTGGAGAACACAGCTGGAATTATCCTAGGGTGATTGTGGTTAATCCAACATTTTTCTGAGTTCTCTTGGGTTCTTAAAAATTGCTGTTTTACTTCCTGTTTTCCTATGCTACCTGTTCCACCCAAAGATGTACTCCAACCTGTTGCTGTCTTCTCCACCTCCTCGCCAAACACCGCCAAACACATTGTGGAGATCCTCAAGAAGCTACAGGAGTACAATCTGTTCCTTAAAGCCATTTCACCAGTCTGAGATCCAGTTTCTCGGTTCCTCTGTATACTCAACTAGAATGGTAGTTCTAGTTCTAAAAAACAAAAAATTCACAACTGGCCCACACCCAAGACCATCAAGGAGTTACAATTATTAGGATTCGCCAACTTCTACTGTGTTCAACTTCTACTGTAGTGTTCCTGTAGCTCAGTTGGTAGAGCATTGTGCTAGCAACACAAGTTGTGAGTTCAATTCTCCGGGAGCACATGCACTGACAAAATGTGTAACTTAAATGAACTGTAAGTCACTTTGGATAAAAGCGTCTGCCAAATGAATAAATGTAAACATCATCTGTTGTTTCTTTCATAACTATAGTTCCATAACCTGTCCACTCACCTCTCTTTTCCATGATAAGTTGAAGTCTCTTGGTCGAACAAAGTTGCATTTAACACCCTCAAGCAAGCATTCAGCAGTGCACTGCTTCTGGTATATCCTCACCCGAACAAGCCCTTCATAGCTGAAGTTGATGCCTCAACCACCAGAGTCAACGCAGTACTTTAGCAACAGCCCGCATATTCCATCAATGTGCACTTTTCTCCCATTCACCCCAGTGGAGAATTATTACGTCTGTGATCTGGAAATCATAGCCATCAAACTGGTCTTGGAAAACCCTGCCATGAAGGTGCTTGTCACCCATTCACTGCATAGACACACCATAAGAATCTTCAATATCTCTGTGATGCTAGGTGTCTCAACCCTCATAAAACTCACTAGGCTTCATTCTTTACCCAATTCGATTTCAAGATTGCCTACCACCCTGGTTCCAGAAATAAAACTGATGCACTGTAATGCATTCAATCACCAGATGAATCTACTGAACAGTCTGAACATGTTCTTGACCCCAAAATAATTGTAAATCTCATCCGGTGGACCCCTGTTGATAATCAAACCAGTGATCATGGAAATCCAGTGCTTCACTGGGCTGTCCTCCAAACTGGCAATATTTTCCCAGGACCCAACATATTGAACTCCTCTATAATTCTTATTCATATGTTGGAACTGGTCACCCTGGCCACCCTTATAGATCGATACTGTTTTCCCAGCAAGGCAAGAGATGTTTCTGAGTGGTTGAACAGACTGCGCAATTTCCAGCCTTTTTCAACCATGTGTTTTGACACTTTGGTATACCTGAGATATTGTATCAGAAAAAGGTCACCAGTTTATTTCCTGAGCTTGGAAAGTTTTCATAAAACTCCCAGATGTTGGCATTATACTGTGCATTTGCTCTTAAAAAACTGCAAATAAATATACCAACTCAGCCTGTTTAAAGTTCATTACAAGTTACAAATTATTTTGTCAAAAGTAATTTCAAACATTGAAAATTAAAGAGAATTAAAATTAATTGAATTCAATTTTATTTATATAGCGTTATATAACAAAGAATAATAATAAAACACAGAACAAATGAGTGTAGAATACATGCATAAAATATATACAATAAAATATTAGACGTTTACAATTCACAAAACCCTAGGCTAAGTTAGACGTCAGCAGTCTTCCAGCATGCAAGCCAACAGGGCGACAGTGGCAGGGAACCAAAACTCCAATGATGTATAGATGAAGAAAAAAACCTTGGGAGAAGCCAGGCTTGACCAGGAGGGCCAGCTCTCCTCTGGCAAATGATTAAGATCATATGAAACATTTTTGTCTAGTGATCGTAAACTTTTTACCAGTAGTATACAGCTTTTGACCAAGGACATCAAGTTACATCTACCATGCAAGAAGCTGAGTCCCAGGTATATTGGTCCCTTTGAGATCATCAAGGAGAACAAAGATTTCCAGAGCACTGCTGCATTCACCCAGTGTTTCACCCAGTGTTCTCAAGCCTTCCCTACCTCATCTGTATCCCTCTCCTCCACCGAGCCTGGTGATCGTGAACCTCCTGTGTCACCAGTCGGGGAAGCTGAAGGAGTGTTTACTGTATGTGTGATACTGGATTCCCAATGTTGAGGTGGCAGATTAGAATATATTGTGGATTGGGAGGGCTATAGTCCTGAGGAATGCTCCTGGATTCCAGATATAATGATCTACCACAATGTTCACACAGAGAAACCAGCTCCATGCAGCAGGGGTCCTTGGCCCTCAGAAGTGGGAGAGGGAGGTACCGTCATAGAAATTGCTAGACTCCACCCTCACCCAGTCAGGCTGGTCATCTCCCAAGTATTAATTGTCACCAGCTGTCAATCACCACATCACCCCAGCACCATATAAAGGGACGTTACACACACACTTTAATCAGTCACTGATTGTAAACATAACTTTCCTGTTCGTTAAGGGTTGCATTTGTGAAGATGACAGTTCATAGACAGGCGCACCCATTTTTAAAAATATTTATTAAATACAAGTGTGCTTTTCGAATGAAAGAAATTATGTTGCCACAATTATATTATTGTCCACCAAGATTTCAAACATTGAAACATACACCTTCAGTTTAAAACATTTGTCCAGTGATTCTAAACTTTTAACCAGTAATGTATATACTGCATAATTGTTTAATAATTTTTTTTTTCAATGAGAGTTGGTGTCTTTCAGAGTAAGCTTTATGATGTGGGTGTGACATGTGGTGACAATATTTCATAGTATGTATTTGTGCTGGAATTGATTAGGTTGCTTTGGATAGTGAGGACTTTTGTCCTGAATCAAGAGAATTCCTTGCTCAGTTAATTTTAGTTTACATTTACATTTAGTCATTTAGCTGACGCTTTTATCCAAAGCGACTTACAAATCAGGACAGGAAGCAACTTCGATTACAATAAGAGGCAACAGTGAATAAGTGCTATACACAGGGCTCAGGTTTTTCAACACAGTATAAGAGAGTTGTTTTTTTTTTTTCACAAGTAGAAGTGGGGGTGTGTTAGTAAATTAGTCACGGAAGAAAAGACGAAAAAGATGAGTTTTTAGTTGTTTCTTAAAAA
>JAZGTI010002070.1:5859-38844 GCA_036877585.1 Botia kubotai
GGCAGTGTGAAAGTGGCTGACTCGCTTCTTACAATTCTCACTCCTCATTACCCCAAAGAAGTCTTTGCGGACTGGCTGTTTAGTAAATTATTAACGCAACGCTTCTTACCTGAGTCAGAACTGGCAGACGCCACTGGCATTTTCGTTTTCTGGAGTGCCTGTGTGTGTATCAAATCTGACTGTCGGCAGCTGTATGGGGAGGGGTGTAGACAGAGAGACAGAGAGAGAGTTTCTTTGTAAAAAGCAAGTTTTATCACATAGTAAGCCCAAGCATTTAGCTCAAATCCAACCTCACTGCAGAGAGCTGGAATAAATCACTGTAAACTTACAGGCAGTTTCAAGTTTACGTTCATGATTTGAAGCCTAAACTGTCCGCAGACACATCCATGAGCTCATGAACTGTACCTGGATCAGACAAGTTTCTGTATAGGATTTAAACTCATGATAATGGTTCCGGAATATAACGTTAGTATATAATAAACTGTATCATTAATTGAAGGTTTAAAAAGACTCTATCACACCTTTTTCTAAGATTTTGTTTTTGGGGTGCACTAGAATAGGTTTTTTATGCTTCATGGTTAAAAAAAATGTTTCATTGTGGTTTCATTTGTTGTAGTTCCTAAACAGTGGTTTCTGTTAAAGAGAAAATATTTCAAATGCTTAAAGTGTAATTTAAGCATTTGCTGACTTTTTTGCATATTTTTTAAATGTTAAACGGCAACATTAACAAACTAAATAATGCTGAAAAGTGAAAATGTCAGTACCTTATACACTGACCAGACAGTCAGATATCCAGGGCTGTTAGTGTCAAAATCTTTACAGTGCAGTGTAATGTTTGCCACCTAAAAGTTCTCACAATACATTACAAAAACCAGAGAGTACACTGTTGATGTAAAAAATGGAACTTCCTATGTGAACAAAACAAATCATACCAGAAAGATATACAACGTGTTTTTGATAAATACCACTGACATTTTACTACACGACTATGGGCCCGTCAGTGGTTAAATTTGTGTAGAAAAAGAGATCTAGTTAGCTGATTAAGACACATCCACAGGCTACATCCATTAGCTGATGAACTATACCTGAATCAGCGATTCGACTGAGGTCTGAACAAACATTAGATCTATTGATTCACGAATTATCATTCAAGCTACATTTCATTAGCATGTGCATTTCCTGGGATTTAAACCTGAGAAACCAAGATAACTTCACAAAGCATATTTTACATTCCCTCTTATGGGAAGCATAATGTGATGTCATAGAAGCATATAAGCATCATGTATATGTGCATGGACAAATTTAGCAGCTCTTTCATGAAATTTCAGCTGTAAGCTGCACACCTGGAGCTACATACGTAGTTTTACTTCATAGTAGAGAATTTAAAGCGCTAACAGTGTGCCGCATCCACACACACACACAGTTAAATATATAGCTCTCACTAAAGCTGTTAAACTCTTACTGTGAAACTCAGCAAGACTTTGTGTAACCCTGGTTTTAGAATAACTACAGTGCTATATGTTAAATATTCCAAGTGTTCAACCCTAGGGGAGGCTGGGTTCATTCCAGGCAATTTTTACCTAAAAAAACAACAATTTGTTATATTAATGTGTATATGTAAAAGTAAGACAATGGACAGAAGTATAAGGGTAAATGTATTTTGGAGTAATTGAATGTGTGTTATCCCCTTTCTTTTATACCTTAGTTACAATATGGAAATGCAAAGGACTTGCATTGCATATTACAAAATGTTGAAATTTTCCAATTTGCAATCAACAGTTAAACAGAAATTTAATCATAAAAGAGAATGTATGCAAACACGTGTAATGCGTGATTCCTTAGTCCTGTATGATGGTTGTAGAAAAAAAATTGTCCCAATCCTGTGTGGTGTGCAAAAAATAATAATAATATTAATATTAACAATAAATTAAAATAATAATATTATAAATAATATAAATTTAATTATACTATTATTAATATTAATGACATTATAAATAATATTATTATTAATAATAAAACAATAATATTGTCTTTATAGTCCTACCACTCCCTTAGGAATGGAATTCAAATTGTAAGTGATGCTGAAGAGATAACACTTAGATGCCGAAGAGATAAAGAACAATTGAAGAGATGGTTTTCCAGACAACAGGAAATTCTAATTTGAGGATCTCACAGATGGTAAACAATAGGCGACATAAAAACATGCATAATGTCTGCATAAATGTACATATAATATCAATATGAATTTCAATTAATAAACAAGGTTTTATGTCTTTAGTGTTTCATGAATTTTAAAATGAAACTTTTAAGTCCAACATGTGTAGAGAAATCATACACCGCATACCACATGTTCCCCATGGCCAGCAAAACTAACCATGTAGCCAATCCAACAACAATGCAGATTCAACAAATCAATCTTACATTGGTCATCATACGCAGGGGAAAAATAAAATATACGTCTTATGCTGATACTGTAATGAAAACAAATGCAAGGGGATCCAAATGCAAGTGAGTTTATTGACACAGTAATGACAAGCACAGGAACAAAATGAATCCAGAGATAGGTGACACAGTCCATAGGGGAAGGGGGTTTCAGCTCTGAAGCGGGCGAGGGAGAGAAAGATAGCAGCAGGACCCCAGGAGGATGACGGGCAGGGCAGGAGGTGTGGCTGACGGAAATGGCTGGGTGGAAATGCGGGGACCGGGTGGAAGAAGACGGGCGGTAGCGGCGTCCGGGACGAGGGGCAGGATCACACTCGGGATGGGCGCAACAAAAACTGCAATACAAAAAAACAAAAAACAAAGACGGAACACTGTCTGAAACAAAAAACAAAACAAGACTAAGACTGAACATGACTCGAAAAAACTTCGGTCAGGAAACTGGACTAACCAAGATGATCTGACAACGACAGGAAAACACGAGGGAAATATAAAGGGTAAGTGATTAGTAGCGAACAGGTGTAGATGACAAATGGAAGACAGCTGGGACGGGAACGAGAGGGGGGGTAGACATGGACAATGGAGCACGTGGCGAACTGTCTAACAAACAGCATGCTCCGACAAAACATAGAAACAATACAAACCCGGGATGATCAGACTGGAGTCCTGACAGTAAACAACCAACACATCCACAACCCCCGGTACGCCACCAGACTCAACACCATAGTAATCCGGTATGGTCCAATGAACCTGGGCACCAGCTTACGAGAAGGCACCCTGAAAGGAAGGTCCTTAGTGGAGAGCCATACCTGTTGACCGCAGGTGTAGATAGGATGAGGGATTTGGTGACGGTCGGCAGCCACTTTAGTGCGTCTGGAGGTCTGGGCCAAAATACCCCTTGCCTTCATCCAGGTGCGGCGACAGTGCCAGACGAAGGGCAAGGCCGAAGGCACCACAGCTTCGGGTTCCTGTGCGGGAAAAGGTGCAGCATTCGAAAGGTGCAGAGCGCTTGCTCAAAGTCCTGGTTGGCTCGATCGCACTGCCCATTGGTTTGTGGATAAAAACCTGATGACAGACTCGATGTGGCCCCGATCTGTCAGCAAAACTTCTTCCAGAATCTGGAATTTAACTGCGGCACCCTGTCAGACACAACGTCAGTCAGCAATCCATGAAGCCGGAAGATATGGTTGACCACTATCTGAGCAGTTTCCTGGGCTGAGGATAGTTTGGACAGGTGAATAAAATGGGCCGCCTTGGAGAAGTGGTCCACCACAGTCAAAACAACAGTGTTGCCATCAGAGGAAGGAAGCCCAGTGACAAAATCAAGGGGGACCCAGGTCGAGAGGGAATAGGAAGAGGGCGAAGCAAACCCATGGGCGGAGCGTTAGACGTCTTGTTCTGGGCCCAACAGAACAAGGTGTTGTGGGTGTTGTTCAAGCCAACACAAACTGCTCAGTATAGGGCCCCATAGACGGCCACCAAAACCCGCTGCGGATGGCTGCCATCAATCCCCGAATTCCTGGATGGCAAGTGAACTTGGATGAATGACCCCACTGATGGACCTCAGATCACAGTGCAGCCGGCACAAACAACAGACCCTCTGGGCACCCCTCCGGAATCTCACTCTCTTGAACGGCCTGCCTCACCCGGCACTCGACCCCCCACGAGAGTGACCCTACCACCACCCCCTGTTTAAGGATGGCTTCGGCCGGAGCCTCCTCCCCGAGGGGACTCGAACAAATGGGAGAGGGCATCAGGTTTGCCGTTCTTGGACCCTGGCCAATCCGAGAGGGTGAAATCAAAACGACAAAAGAACAGCGCCCATCGGGCCTGGCGAAAGCTCAGCCTCCTGGCTGAATGGATATATTCTAGGTTCTTGTGATCCGTCCAGACCAAGAAGGGCTGCACTGTCCCCTTCAACCAATGGTGCCACTGCTCCAGCGCCAGCTTGACCGCAAATAGCTCTCTATTCCTGACATCATAGTTCCTTTCAGCAGGGGTCAGCCTATGGGAGAGATAAACACAGGGGTGCACCTTTCCATCAACTCCAGACTACGGAGACAACACCGCCTCAACTCCAACTTCGAAAGCATCAACCTCCACTATGAACTGCCACTCAGGATCTGGAAAACAAAGAACAGGAGCAGAGGTGAATCGGGACTTAAGTTCATCAAAGGCCTCCTGAGCCTGTACGTTCCACCTGAATGGAACCTTAGTGGATGTCAGAGCGGTGAGCGGAGCAGCAACTGAGCCAAAGTTCCTGATGAAACGCTGGTAAAAATGGACAAACCCCAGGAAATGCTGCCATGCCTTACGGGAGTCTGGGACTGGCCACGGCCTGGATCTTGGCAGGATCGGGTTTGACACCTTGGGCTAAAATAATATGTCCAAGGGACGGAACAGAGTCGGTGTAAAATTTGCACTTCTTCGCCTTAACGTAAAGATGATTGGTAAGGAGCCGCTGCAGGACCCTCCTGACTTGCTGGACATGTACCTTGAGAGAGGGGGAAAAGATAAGGATATCATCCAGGTAAACAAAGAAAAACTTATCAACAATATCTCCCAACACATCTATAATAAGGGCCTTTAAAACAGCCAGGGCGTTTGTGAGACCAAACGGAGAGACCCAGTACTCAAAATATCCATTAGGGGTGTTAAAGGCAGTTTTTTACTCTTGCTGGACTTGCTGAATGGGACACTTCCGGAAGTCAGCTTGACGCATGGTCACATCGGAGCTCCGCTAAAATTTACTCTATATCGTTTACTCTTGTTATTTCTTTCTATCGTTTGTTATATCTTAATATTTATGCCTTGCATTTAACCACACGGCGAAGCGTTTCCTTAAGTAACTTGAATCTACTATTAAAGACATCTAAAATCTCTACTAGCCCTCAGGCTATTAGCATTGCTAGCTCTACCTGTTGAATACTCCCGTTCTTCCTGCCTAACGCTACTTCTCTTACCTACTAAATCACAAATGGCGAATGTTTCAGACATGTATGTACCTCTGAGTGCAGATGAGGACACGGTCAAGTTGCAATCACTGCAGGCAGAACTGGAGGCCGTGGAGAAGGTAATCCAGGATCTACTAGAGAAGCAGGCACGGCTGCGAAAGCAGAAATCGTCACTGGGAACATCCCAGTCCTACGCTCGCAAATCGGCAGTAAGTGTACGACCCAATAGTAACACCCCTACCACTTATACTCTGCGTGCTTCTCTGCCCAGAGCAAGAACGTGACCAGGCCTGATGAGCTTCACTCCTGCACCACCCCTACGACGAAAGGTGCGAACGAGGACCGGAGTGTTGACCTCTCCCCCATCGCCGCCTCAGATCTTCGAGATCCCGACCAGGAACCGCTTCGCAGCCCTCTATGAGACAAAGTGCAACGCCGTGGTCATCGGTGACTCCATCGTCTGGAACTTACGCGCGTCCTCTACTAAAGGTAAGGCATGCACTCACTGTTTACCTGGCACCCGTGTTCTCAATGTCTCTGCACAGGTGCCCGTGATCCTGAAGCGTTATACTAGCATCGGAGCTGTCGCACTGCATGCGGGGGTCAACGACACCAGGATACGGCAGTCTGAGATTCTGAAGAGGGATTTCAAGACCCTGATTGAGACGGTACGCAACGCATCTCCCACAGCGAGGATCATCGTATCAGGGCCGCTTCCTACCTACCGACAAGGGAATGAAAGGTTTAGTAGATTATTCGCTCTAAAACAATGGTTAATGTCATGGTGTAATGAACAGAAACTGCTCTTTGTTAATAATTGGGATCTTTTTTGGGAGCGTCCTAGGCTCTTCCGCCCTGATGGACTCCATCCCAGCAGCATTGGAGCGGATCTCCTGTCCGACAACATCTCGAGGACACTACGCACCATCTGACTAGTAAGTCAAAATCTTAACCATAGTCCATTACATACCTCCCACTCAACTGTAAAYAGTACTTCAGTAATTAGATCGATAGAGACTGTGTCTGTACCCCGAATTGTACAGAAAAATTTTCATAAAAAATTTCTTAACAGTGAAAATCTAATCGTGATCAAACCCGATGACGTAATAAATGGACAAAACCCAAAATTTCTAAAGCTCGGACTACTTAATATTCATTATATGATCACAGACTTTAAATTTGATATGCTTTGTCTGACTGAAAATTGGCCCCCAACCCCACCAGGCTTCTGTTATATGCATGAGCCCCGTCCGGTCAGCCGGGGTGGCGGCACTGCAACTATCTATAGAGATTCTTTAACTGTAACTCAGAAAAAAGGGCACAGATTTTAAATAAAAGCGCTTTTAAATAAAAGCAAAAAAACTGAATTTTTGCTCGCATTGGCAACCGTGTATAGACCACCTGGACCCTACACTGATTTCCTGAAAGAGTTTGCAGAGTTCTTATTGGATCTGTTGGTTAACACCGATAAAGTATTGATTGTAGGAGACTTTAATATCCATGTAAACAACGCAAATGACGCATTAGCAATCGCATTCACAGAGTTAATTTGTTTTTTGTTTGTTTTTTGTTTTTTGCTTGTTTTTTCTGCCTTCCTCCCCTACCTCGGAATACTCATCTCGAGGTAATTAGAGTTTATGCCAGTGCCAGGAGAATCATCACGTGCCGCCCTCCCGTTCATAACCATTCCAGATGGTGGAGCTGAAAAACGAAGGAGACTATCTGATGTCCCCATCGCAGAACACAAACTACTTTAAAACTACCACAATAACATTAAGGATAATATTAAATGCATCACCTTCTTTTATTTATTTTCTTTTATATTCCTTTTGCTCACTTAGTCTAGTTGTGCAAGCACTGGCGAGCTTGTAGAGATGAAGCAGTATTGCCAGAGGAGAACTGGTTCTCCTGGCTGGGCCTGGTTTCTCTTGAGGTTTTTGTCTCCTTTTGGAGTTTTTTTTTCCTCGCCACCGTTGGCTGCAGCCTCTCTGCCCTTGTACTGCCCGTCAGGAGGTTGCTGTCATTAGCCTTAATTCTGCACTTATTATTAATAATATTTTCATACTATCTGTTTGTACCCCATATATGACCCTATAGTCTGCATAATATATTACCTGGGTTTCTCCTCCTTTGTTTTCTCTGTGTCTGTCTGTGTGTGTGTCTGTCTGTGTGTGCTGTGTACTTTGCTTTGAAGATATCATTCATGTACAGCTGCTTTGAAACAATGAAAATTGGTAAAAAGCACTATATAAATAAAGTTGACTTGACTTGACTGAATACCATCCAGAGATCGTGGTACTCCGTTGGGACCCCAGAGAGATCGGACGTTTCTACCTGCAACACAGGGGAAACAGACACAGGGAGAGAGGCAGCACCCAGGCAGGACAAATAACAAGACAGGCTCCAGGCTAAAACAGACTGTCTTGACCAATCAACATGAGGGTTGTGCTGAAGCAACCACGGATACCCCAAAATTATGGGGGTACCGGGGGAATTAGTTAAATAAAGCACAATCTCCTTACGATGATTGCCCGAGACAACAAGACATATAGGGGGTGTGGTGTGCGCGATGGTAATCATATGACGACCCACTAAGGACACAATGGGCAAGTGTTCAGATAATGGTACTGGGAAAATACCAAAATGGGCAGAAAACTGACCGTCCATGAAGTTGCTCTCCGCCCCGGAGTCCACAAACACCTTCGCCAGAGTAGACACCCCTTGACACAAAACTCAAGCAAACACAAGGAAGACTGGGGAGAGACTCTTCAGTGCTCTCCGCACTACTGATGGGCCCTGTCTTTTAACGGACAAGTGGTCCGATTGCCCACAGCAGAGACATCTCTGCAGTAAGATTCATCTTCCATGAAGAAGCAAAGGCTCAGGGCTTTCACAACTGAGGACCAGGAGTTGGCTGCGGCTCCCTGCGACATCCAGGACGCATGGAGCCGCCTGGCGTTGTCGGCAGAGATTCAAACAGGTCTCCATGCACAGAGCCAGGTTGATCAGTTCCAGGTTTATCAGTTCCTTTAGGTCCTTGGCCAGCTTGCGGATGGCGATCTTATCCTGGATGTCCTCCTCCAATCCAGCCAGGAAACGGGAACGGAGGAGTAGCCGCAGGAGGCCACGAGGGTCTCGAACTTGATTGCAAAGTCTTTGACAGAGCGGCCCTCCTGCGACAACCTCGTCAGCCAGGATGCTGTCTCATTACCCCAGGCCGATCGATCAAACAGCTTAGTCATCGATGCGGGCGAGGGAGAGGAAGATGGCAGCAGGACCCCAGGAGGATGACAGGAGGTGTGGCTGACGGAAATGGCTGAATGGAGATGTGGGGACCGGGTGGAGAGCAGGTCGAAGAAGACAGGCGGTAACGGAGTCTGGGACGAGGGGCAGGATCACACTCGGGATGGGTGCAAGGGAAACTGCAAGACAAAAAAAACAAAACAAAGACAGAACACGGTCTGAAACAAAAACAAAACGAGACTAAGACTGAACAAGACTCGAAAAAACTTTGAACTTCAGTCAGGAAACTGGGCTAACCAAAACGATCTGACAACGACAGGAAAACACGAGGGCAATATAAAGGGTAAGTGATTAGTAGCGAACAGTTGTAGATGATGACAGAGTTGGAAGACAGCTGGGACGGAAACAAGAGAAGGAGAGGTAGACGTGGACAATGGAGCACGTGGCGAACTGTCAAACAAACCGCGTGCTCCAACAAAACATAGAAACAATACAAACCCGGGATGATCAGACTGGAGTCCTGACAGATACAGAGCTCGCTCACAGGTAGAACTCTGTGCACAGGTGGGCTATGTTTGGTAAGAAATACCAGTGTATTTCTTACTGCACAATATTTACTGTGTTACTCCTCTGATTTTTAAAAACATATTACTTGAAACAGTACACAATAATTAACATTTTATCATAGTAGATGGCTTTATTTTTCTATGACTTCAAATGTTCTCATCTCATCTATCATGTTATCTGACAAAACAAATAACATGGTATAGCCTCAAGTATATACCATTTTATATACTGTCTGGATACATTACATTCTCAAGTAGGTATGAGCCTTCAGATGCAATATAAGGTATTTCTGATATAATCATATACCATTTACAACCTTAGTACAACTAATTAGTATTACTGATATACTTCTTATGAGAACAATAAAGTTTGCAATAATACCATGTATTCTACCATGTGCTCTACATATTTAATCATTTTCCTGTTTCCTGTTTTTCTTTATATGTAAAGCTCCTTTAAAACAATGCAACAATGCAACAATGCACTATATAAATACATTTTAATTGAAATGAAAATGTTGTTACATTTCCTCAGAATTAAAAATTGTACACTTAATAATGTACAAAATGCCTATATCATTAGATTATTAGAAAGCTGAGACCTTAAAATTAAATAATGAGCTAGGAAAGTGCAGTTAAAAATTGTAGTAGTCTATTACTTCTAGCTTATTTAGAACACTGGACATGATTGAGCACTTTGCATTGTGAGGCATGTTATATACTGCACATTTTGGGAAATGTAGTAGGTTATCCAGCTACTTGAATCTATACATAATGCATACTAATAGTATGAGTAGTATAGTACATTAGTGTGCTATTGTAGGCATGGCTGTAGCCATGGCCACTGAGCAACTCCTCTATTACAGTCTCTCTGTCCTTTACTAACATGTCTGTTGTGACATCTGCTCCCATTAGCTGTACAGAACCCAGCAATCAGCTTTTCCTGTGAGCACAAGAGTCTGAATACAGCTGTGTGTCTGTGTGCGTGTGCACTTGTGTGTTACTGACAAGTATGAGATAAGATCCAGGACTGATACAGAAAATTACAACTCTTTACACTACAAGGACTAGAAAATACTAGAGGTGTAAAGATAATATTTCAAAATTTCATTCATTCTTAAGGAAGCTCAGCTGTCTTTACAAAACTAAATAAATGTCACAATTTAAAGCCTTGACAAAAAGCCCTGAAAACATAGCTACGTTTAGTGATCTGGAAGTTAAAATGAACATGAAATAAAAATGGACTATTTACTTTTATAATACACATAGGGGCCTGAAGCCAGGGGATGGCATCCATCCTTTCTTTAGCCCACATCCTAGCTGATTAATATAAAAATGTACCATATCATTTTTGTCTCTAAATAAAAGCACATCTAACAGGCATCTAACAAGCAAAGTCTAAATATGATTTGGTGTATTCTGGCAGGTGTAGGATGAAGTGAAATGAACAGTCACATTTCCACTTGACTTTGGCTTATAAACTGAGTGAAAAAACAAACCATTCATATAACTGTGATTTTAAGATACTAAAGTTACACTTAGGCAGTCAGTTACACAAAGGCATATAGTGATGTATTAATCTAGAGTTAGATTTAGCTTTTCAAGACCTTGAGCTGAAAAACATTGTCATGTTTTGATTTCAGGAATTCAAAAATTGATTTCAAAATTAATGTTTAAAACCACTTTCTCTCTTACTTGTTCTTTGCCATTTTTAACTACAGCATCTACATCTACTCCATGCCTGACACATGACAGTGTTGGACTGTGTTCTCAATAATAGTTCTTGAGTCAGGTCTATTGGGGGTGTACCTTCCGACCTATAAATGAACCGACCGGCCTCATTTCTTAGTCATTTGCATACCATAAGTCATTTAATTTTATTACAAGATAGGTTTTCCATCACAAACAGGCGTCTTTTTTTTCCGACAAAAATCTTGTTAAAAACCTACTAAACTCCTTACAGTAGCACATTTAACTGGGACTGGGGCAATTAATTTAACACTGACAACTGGCACATTTCACATGTAACAATCACAGAGAGACTGAGCATAACGGATTTTGGTTTAGTGTGCTAAGACAAAAAAAAAATTAAAAACAGGAACAAATCCACAGGTCCTCACAAATCCGGGATAAAAATAGCCCTGTTCAGTTCCCACAGGTCGGGTTCATTACTTTACATGGGAAAATGGTTGTAACCATGACAACCTTAAACATCTGTCACACACGCACAGAATTTTCCTTTTCTTTCTTCTGCTTTGTACTGGTTTACCATAGCAACTACAGAGATTGCATTAAATAATAATTATAGCCTAATGTACACCAAGATGATGATCACTGAGCAGAGGATGTGGGTTATACTTACAATTATAAGGTACAAGAAACATGATGGTTGTAATGATGGGTCAGAAGCACTGGGATCCATTTGCAGCATTTATTGAGAAATAACAGACAGACAGGGTCGGTAACCAGCAGACAGGTATAGCAGAGACAAGGCCAAACCAAACGATAAACAGTCCGAGGTCAGGGCAGGCAGCAATACAAGCCAACCCACTCAGAATCAATGGTCGGTGCAAATCAAGACTTCGCAATGAATGAGAGTTTGAGTGTGGTTTATATAGGGGTGGTGATCAGCAGCAGGTGTAATGGTGGAAGTAATCAGTCCCAGGTATGAGGCATGTTGGGAGTCCGAATTGAAACTAGTTAGTACTCTGGTGAGGGTTCCCTCTGGTGGTGCAGAGGAGGCAATGCAGGAGCCTCCTCTGTAACAATGGTCAATTGTAAATACAGTCACAACTCAAATGGGATGTCACGCAGCAGAGTGTCTATATTCACAATATAGCACAATCTTCAGTGGCTTATTGCTTTTTTAAATGTTTACTATACAAAGGGCTACAGAAAAAAACTAGTCATCACAAACATGGGATTTCGACCTGTGAGGCAACCAACAATTTTAAGTCCTACTATTGATTTTCAGAAAATACCTGTGCCAATGAAAAGTTGGCTAGGTAAGTCAGTCTTTGTCTGGTAAACCTGTCATAAATATAACAAAGACCCTTATCATGATTTTCGAATTTTTAGCCTAATGTGAGAAATATTCAAAAAATATACTGGCCATGAAGTTCTGGATATGATTCCCCTGAGGTAGTTGTAAGACATGCAAAACATTATGTTTTCCTTAGTAAACAGCTTGTGTGTCATATAATTTGAATCACACAGATTAGAAAAGATCTATTGTGAAATTTGATGTAAACCATGTTTTTTTGCACTTAGTAATAACTGCAGTTCCAACTGCTTATTTACTCCAATAAACCAATTTTTATTTTCCCGAGTGTTAATTTTGAACCCTGGCAGCACACATAGCTATTTATGCTGCATGTCAAAATATTGTGTTGACCAATTGGCAGCGAAGACCAAAACTTGGTCTTTGCTGAAAAACTTGGCTGTCATGATATCAGATTTTCACTACATGGCTATCACGGCCAAAAGACGTATCTACTGAAATAAAAAAAACAATGTTTCATCTTTAATTTTATTTTAGTGTTTTCTCTTTTTTGACCAATGAATCACATTTAACATATAAGTGTAGGGAGGCATACAGAAAGTTTGTAGCCATTGTGGCTCTTAAGGCAAAATGTTAAATGGGTGAAATAGCACCATCTACTGTGTTGGAGTGTAAATCAGATACTAGCCCTGAATGATTCATGTTCACATTATTCACATTATTCATATGTGTAGTATTAACACGGTATCAATTATCATGATTATTAATATCATGTTTATTATTAATACCGGTATATTGTGACCCATTAATTTTAAATGCTGTTTACAATAAAATTTCCAAAACTGAGGTTTGTCAATTTGATACACCAATTAAGATATCAGATGGCTAGAACTAGGTGGAGGACAATCTTAAACAAATATACTTAGTAAAAGTAATGCACTGTTTAATGAACTGTTAAGCTCTCAAAGCATTTATAAAGAGAGACTGATCATCACTACTGATATTGCCCATACTTAGGATTAGAGATTTGACCAATCCCTCCTCCTCACATTTGTACTACCAATGAGAATAATACCAAAAGTTGTGTGGCTTGTTAAGAATATGTGTACTATTGCTTAATTCCCTGACAGGCTAAACAAAACCTAGACTCACAAACAGAAGGAGCAGAGACATAGAGACCATAACATCATAGATGTCTCAGGCTGGGCTATTTGACCTGGTTCATTAAGGCCCACCCAAACTACACTATCAACCACATAGCTTACTCATTATTTTCCTCAGAATATATACAAACCTATTTTTATCTTGATTCTCATGAATGTTAATGTTGGTAACAGCTGTGTTAAAGATATCCACACAAATATACAGTCACGCACATCAGCTCAATTAGCTTAAATAAAAACAGTTGGGGCAGCAGTTGACATTGGGGGTCAGCACTAACTGTAATGTAGCATTAGCTCTCTGACTGCACAGCTGCAGCAACGTTGCCTGGCAACAAACCAAATCCCAAGAGCCTCTACTATAAGTAATTTGAAAGGACCGAAAGAACTGGAAAATAACAGAGTAAATCTTATTAATAGTGTTCTGCTTTTAGCCAAGTCATTCAGAAATGTTTTTAATCTGAAATGTTCACTCACTTTGCTAATAATTGGCTGTACATTAATCAAGTAACCAGACAAGATATTACACAGAAGACACACAGTTCGACAATCTGTTGTCATTTTTTAACACAAATAATTTTAAAAAGTGCTTTTCTCCTTGGCAGATATTGTGTTTTTAAAAGGGCCTTTTACAATGCCATGTACAATGCATGTACCACCTGGTGCAACATGATACATTGCCAGTTGAGTGACCAAAAACCTGTTCATGACTTTCTATCAAAGTCCCACATTACTCTCAGTTTACTCAATATATGATTAAATAGTCGATCCTTAAAACCAATCACAATTTAAAATAAGTGCTAACTAATGAAACATCTCACACCTTTTGATCTCGAATGTCACTTTCTAACGTCTTGACAATGGTGTTGTTCTGTCTAACACTGTTACTTCTCTTTATAGAGTGCACTGACTACATCACTGGTTTACACAGAAACAGTCCCTGGAGCTGCACATATTGGTTAAGCTGTCATACACAGGTTGAAATAACAGAGAGGTCACAGCATGTTTTTAAATAAAAGACAGAGGAACAACAAAAAGAGTGAAACAGGGTTCTTTTTTCTTACAAGCCTTTAAATACGTGACAAAAGAGCATATAACTGGCCTTACAGTGACATCAAGATGTCACAACAATAACCAGAAATCAAATAAAAATCAATAAAAGTAATAACAAAAACATATAAAAATAAATAACATATCATAATTAATACTAAATGTAATACATGTAATACAAATAAAGCAACCCATATATTCAAATGTAGGATATCTGAGCCACTGCTTATAAGGAGCAAAATATAATAAAAAAATAATACAAATAAAAATATTAAATAATAATGTTAACAAAAAATAATTTTCACATTCTCAAATGTATGCAAATTTCCTAAAAAAAGCTGATGCATTTCTATTTTTTGCATTTTGACATTTACAGCAACGTTAACGTTAGCATTTAATGCAAACCCATAAACACGTAGTGCACTTCTGGACTAATCATTATGCAGTCAAGTTTTTTGTTTTGTTTTTATCTCATAGATAAATCACACTTACATATGTATAAGGCATGATGATTTACAGCATGTGTTTTTATGATTTATGAAGAGTTAATAGTAGCCTACTATCTCATGAATTCAATGTAATGAAGTTAGTTTATAATACCTTCATGATCTGATATATGTTAAAGATCTGAGGTGTTTATAAGCTTTCAGGAAAATGGCACACAAGAATATTGATCTACTCAAATATAGCATGCTTTTTGTTTTCACAAAACCTAAACTCGTTTAGTTTGGTTTTTTGAACATCAACACAAAATTGGCGACTGATTTATTAATAAAAGAATGATGGTATCTACATGGGAAGCTAAAGTACTTCAAAGAACAGCATGGTTTTAAATTAGTAATGAAAGATTCTGCTCAAATTCAGTCCAGATCGAACTCCTGTCTGTCGCGTCGCTGGTAGTGCAGACAGGCTGTAATGCGCCATGAAAGCCTTGAACTCACCTGTGATGTGTGACCGGGTGAAATAAAACAGTTCTGCTCGTCTTTTAGTTCCTGCAGACTATGATCATCATTCTAGGCGCTAAATTAACGCTGATAATCCATCGTTGCTTGGATCATTAAGAATTGCAACTGATACCAAACCTAATACCAAAGCAATCAATGAGTCAGAAGACTACAATATTAACACGCAGGAACACTTTAAACTAGCTCGACTGCTCGACTAAAGGCTAAAGGAACATTTAAACAATCCGCTTTAAATCATGTATCTGACCGGCGGCGATGCGCCTATGTTGTATTGAGATGCTGTTGAGTCTTAAAGAAGCAACGAACTCCACGCCTCTACGCGGACCCCGCCATATCACTGCTGCTGGGCTCTCTGAAATTACCCAGGTCTTTACAGCTTTAAGAACAATTCACCAAATACTGCAGTCATTCTACCTTTACATACTAGTAAATTATACTAGCTTTCCTTTAAAAAGCAAGAAGAGCCTATAGAACAACATCTACCAGAATGATTAGACCATTGCCAAGTTACTTGGTAACTTAGTAAGTTGCAAATGCAGTTAACTGCAACTTGCGTTACAGTAGGTGTTGCGTTGTCATTGTCATGGTATTTTAATGGTAGCTTTAAGGTACTTCAGATAGTAAGATGATATTACTAATATTGTAATACCATGTTTTTTTTTGTTTGTTTTTTAAGTAAAATATATTTTGTTATACTTAATTTACATGCTAACAGTTTAAACTGAGTCAAAATGTACAAATATTGTTCACTTTCCCCACCTAGTGGTACACAGATAAACTAGCTCAGGGATGCGTTGGTCAAAAGAATCGTGTATATCGTAGCACAAGTCGGCACCAATGGTCTGTACGATATATTTAGGCTCATGACGCTTGAAAGAAACGCAACCCACATTATGTTGTAACTTTCAAGTAACGAGTAACTTTTTAGAGTTACTTGTCCAAACTCATTTTTTATTTGTGCAAGAATAAGTTATATGAGCTGTGTTAAATATATAAATAAAGAGTCAATTGTCAACATTCAGTTATTCTTTGTCATTGTCAATTTTGTCATTGAATAATAAATTATTTACAATTGTCTTTCACAAAGCATAAATTAAACCATAAGAATAAGAAGAGAAAAAGAGCGAGAAAGAGATGTACAGATCATGAGGTGTTTTTGGAGCCTCATTGTAATGAGGGTTTGGCTCATGCTGTTTTCTGATGTTCAGTAAACTAATTTATTATTATTGAGGCTGATGGATGGGCGAAGAAAGCCGGTGCACCAGCAACACAGGAGAAGAGAGCAGTGACATCACCATACCAGGCTGTCTTCGCCACTGCACAGAAACACAACATATAACACATTCCTGTTATACATTTTGAATGCAGTGTAAGTTACTTTGGTGTCTGCCAAACGTATTAGTATAATGTAAATTGAAAGCTATAAGCATAACAGTAACCATCATATTCTCAGATGTTTCCTTATTGCTTACCGGGGCCTCAGGTCCTGTTCATCATCGCCAAACAGCAGCTCAGCTATGGCAGTCTCAGGGGTGGATCTTTTGCCATATCTGAAGAATAAGAAAGCAAGATGAAAAAGCATCACCAACATTCCACATGGGTCCAAAATTCTTATAAGATCTGAGTGGTGTTTGTATGTTGCTAGGATTTTGCTAAGGGATTTATAAGGTATTCTGTGAGGTTGCCCAGTGTTTATACTGGCCCACTATACAATAAGTACGCTTATAAAATAGTTTATAAAATGGCTCTTTGTCAGGGTGTTTAGATCCATCTAGAAACTGCACACTCCATTAAACACTTGTATTGCCCAAAAGGTGCTGTGTAGTGGATGAAGGTTTATTACACTATTTTTAAGAACTGTTCACTGGAGGGTTCACTGAGGAAACAAAAATGGTTCCATTGCATTACTGGGAAAACCTTTTTTGACACTTTTGTGGTTTAAAATATTCACCACACATGGAACTGAACAAAAACAACATAATCATCACCATTTAATTGTGGCCTTTTAAGGTTAAACTTGCTGAAAATATCAGGGTACATCTGTAGCACACACAAAGAGAGACAAATCAGCAGACATGTTAATCCCCTTTAATAACAATCTATCTTAACATGCAGCAGAATAATGAGGGGCTGTGAACAGGTTGAAGGATATCTGGCAACTCAGTCCTCCCTCGCACATATGTTAGCTTTCTGATAAAAGCTGTGTTATAAAACCATAAACACAAAAGAGGTTCTGTTTGAACTGCAAAATAAATTAAGTTGATTAGACAGTGAATTACATTCTTTGATTGTTTTTGAGGGTTGATTTAATTCAACTTATTTTTATAGCCCTTTTCAGAATACATATATCTATAAATTGTCTTTACAAGGAGTAGAGCCATGCAACTAGCAAACAAAGCAAAGGTGACTGTGGCAAAGAGAGAGACCCGAGATGTTTAAGTTAATGAAAAACAAACCTTGGGAGGCACCAAGAACCAATTTTTATGATTTTTATTAACGGGGAACAATGTTCTCTGGAGTACTATGAAATACTATATTCATTAAGTATTATGGTATAAATGAAAGTACTATCAGTATCCCAGCATATTGTTACATTGTGACATTATCTTTCTTATACTTGTGGTTGTGTCATAGCATATTGTAAAACATTTTATGTGCAATGAGTTTCGTTCATGAAACACAAGCAGAACAAATTTCTGTGCAAATCATCTGTTAAAAACTTTCTTTCATACACTTTTTTGCATTAAATTGAATGTAACGATTTATGTAGGAATGGTTAATAAACAATTTACTTAATAGGCAAATAACAGTAGTTTTATCGTTAATAAATAAAGCTTGTAAGCTCTATTACATTACACAACAGAATCTATTAAAATGTAATGGTAATACTTACACATAACACTAAATATAATATTGCAAGTTTATGTACATTCAAGTATGAATACTATATGCATTAAAAATAAAGAACATACAATTTTTTCAATGCACATTAAATAATGTTTTGTAGTATTATACAATGTAATAATGTTTTAAGAAGTTATTTGTCAAAGTTTTGATGACATGTTACTAATGTAGTTACTAATGAAGTCCGGCAGCACAAAAGTAATATTGGTGTCTAAACTACAGGAATAATCAGTTAAAATTAGCAAATGACACACAGCACAGGTCTGTATTGTCTCACCTCTGTCGTGTGATGAGGTTAATGTACTGTCGTAGAGCAGTGTGGTATTTGGCCATCTCCTCTGGACCCACGTCTCCTGCTGGAGGTTCTGGTTTGGGTGGGTAAGCTTCAGACATTCTGCTTAAACATACTATAACACACATCACAAGAGCTGCCAGTACGGTCCAGGATCTCACGGCACTCACCATCTGATAGACAGAGAGATGAAACATTTCAGATTTTTACAGTCACAATTATTTTCAGTACAGAACGCTTTTCAGAGAAGGTCTCAAAATAAAAAAACCCCAAGATAAAACAGTTTAAAACAGATAAAGATTTCTGTCTATCACATTAATGGGTTAATGCATTGTTGAGCTGTCCATGGTCCTGATTCTGTTGGCGTTTTTAAATCTGTTTATGTTAATTCAAGTTATCATTAAGTAAAAGTGTATATATGGGTTTTTTTGCTCTCAAAAACACAGACTTCCACTTACTTTGTAATAGATTTTCAGTCCAAGATAGATCAAGGAGAGTTGCTTCTGGATGTTGTTGGAGTTCTGATTTTCTCCCTGAACCATGGTGTTTTTATAGCTCATGAGAGTCCAGTGGGAGGTCCAAACCCCACCCAGGACTTACACACAGTGTTAATAATGAACTAATGAGCCACTGGCACATACTATCCAACACTATGCATATACATCTAAACATTTCTGACCTCCTCTGAACATTAACAAGAAATGCGTAACATGTATGACGTATTCCATAGAAATAAAGTGGAATTAATTAGCATTTGATTTTGAATTTAGGTTATTTAAATACATATATAGATGCAGTCCAACTGACTGTCCCTTAGTTTACTTTATAAAATAGTTAAAATAATAACAAATAATAAAATAATAACAAATAATAATAAATAATAAAATAATAATAAATAATATTAAGGACACAAAACACACTAAAATGTTATTTTAAGCCAATTAATTTCGTTAGAAGATATAGTCCCTGATATATAGATTAATAGTAGGCCTTTATGAAGGCTGTGCAGTGATGTAGACAGTGGCTGGTGAACAAGTCCCTATACCTGGGACAAGAGCAAATCCAGCAGAGGGCGCAGCTGAAGAGAGCGCAGCGGCTGCGGAATCCGCGCAGACACGTAATGACATAAAGAACGTGGCACATTCTCGTCTGACCCCGTCTAATCCAGTTTGCAATGAACAAAGTCAAAATGTAATCTTGGAACTCTTTTGTCTTACCCTCATGAACACAGACATTTGTTGAACAAAAGAAGTGATAAACCTGTGCATGTGTATAAATATCTGATTTTCTCTGTTTCAAAGGTCCGAGAACGTGTCTAATGACACAGCTGCGAAGAACACAGTTGATGAAAAGACTTTCTCTCAAATATTTAACTGAAATTCATTTAGAATAAAGAGAAATGGAGAAGTTAATTATACATCATTGATTACTTGGGGATCTGAATCAATCGTGGTCTTGTCCAATTCGGTTAACTAGCCAGTAGAATTAATCTTCCAGGGTTGTTAATGAGACCACACAGGTTACCTGAACTGTAAATTACAAATATATTATATTAAGTATGGTTATATATATACATATATATAACCAATAACTTTATTCTCTTGTAATTATTGCATATCAGAATTTTAATACTATATAATTAAATAATCACCATTAATTGTGATTAAACACACATTAATTTATTATTTATTATTTACTCTCTGTCTCCATTATGTTACAGATTCCTCATAATTATTGAGCAGTTTGATGTGAAGGTAATCAATGATGTAATCAGATCAGGTTCATCTTTCTTTCTTTTTCTTTTTTACAAGCAAAATAGTCATAAAGCTTTGGAATGACATATTTTCAGGTTTTGGTGAACTATCCCTTTAGGACATCTGTAGCAGGCAGAAATAATTATGGTTGTGTGTAGAGCCCTATGGGCACTTTCTCTCTGAACACATAAATGAAGAATCGATTACAGTGTAAATTCTCATGTCATGGCCGAATATAATAAAGCATATGGAAATGGCATACATTTCATTAGTTACCTATACATGCTGCCATCATGAGGGATCTGTAGAGCAAATATTCACCGAAAATGTTTTTGTTGTTTTTTTCTTAGTGAAGCTCTCAGTAAATCAGCTTGTATTTTTTCCTTCAGATTGTTTCCTTGTGATTACAAACAACTAACTAAAACATTTTCAGAGGCTTCTGTTATAAAATTCTTAAGATAGTCTCTGTGCCCAACTATAAAAGTCAATGAGGAGAAAGAACAAACAGTGGATATTGACGGCCCACTTCATCTTATCAGTATGAATAAACAGTGAGAAAGCTAGGTTAGATAAGATCTGCACAAATTGATTGCGCTAGTGCTTACACTATGATAACTCTACAAATAGCAAGTGATGTTCATCAAAAGAGCGATTACTGCTCAGATGAGCGGAAAGCTCTGTGACTAAATGTCCTATTGAACTTAACAAAATGTTCTGAACTGAGTGCTGTTTATTAAATGTTGATATTTTAATGTAAAAAATGATGGTGCTGTATTTTTTTAATAATACTTAAAAAAACTTCAGTGGTGTGGAGTTTAGTGTAATTGTATCGATTTTAGGTTATAGTGAGATTATGTGCAGTATTTCCACTTGGCATCAAATAAAATTATCTGAAAATCTTAAAACTATGTTTGGGCAAAGAGAGAGAGGTACAGTATACAGAATAGATATAAAACAAATAAATTAAAGCTGGACAACAAAATGAAGTAGAATTTTTCATTTCTCTGCAGTTAAAAAAGAAACTGCAAATACAACCACAGATGTGTGTTTATTGCCATATTATTTACATTAGTCACAAGTATTCAACAAAAACATGTGAGCTGAATGTTTTACTTTTGATTTAACAGAATCTTTGATCTTAAGAAAACAAAGCGCAGTATGTTTATTTTAGTAAATATTATTTTAGTGGCATTCATTAAAGATTTATATTTTCATATTATATTTATATATAGTTAAAAAACAGATTTGGCCACTAAAACATATTAAATTAAAATTAAACTCAGTAATTAATAAAAATGAAACTCATTACCCATATTGGTGATAAGTTTTATGAAACTAAACACAGACTTTACTGTGACAAGTCTTATTGAGTTTAAATTGCACATATATTGAACCATTCAATCACACAGAAGTACAGCCATCACCATAAAGATTGTACTGTAGAGTACACAACACTGCAATCAAAGGACATTCCAAAAAACATGAGTAAATAAAGGCTTTTTTCAGATATATGTGTCTGAAAGTAATTTCTATCGCTTTTGGAGTTTACAGCAGCACCTCATCCTGAATGTTTACTAGAAATGGTTCCAATAAATATTGCTTTCTCTGCCATTGGCTAAAGAAATGACCCAACAATAAGAGACTGAACAAATGATCATTTTATAATAAGTGGTAAGTTGGAAGCTATTGCTTACCAATAGTAAAATATATACAGCATTCCACTGTATGAGCATCATATCATATCACATGAAATTAATGTGATGTGTGCTAATATTTTGTCCCCATGAGACCTGGACAACTTATGCTATGTACCTGGTTCATTTAGTTAGCTGATATTGAACTGAGTGATTTAGAAGGACAATTATTCATAACAGAAAATCTACATCAGCTTAGATGCAAAGAAACAAAGCTGAATTGATGGAGTGCATGAGTCTTACAGAGAGGATGTATCAGGACCTAGAGAGAGATTAATCTTTCCTTCAGTCAAATATTAGTTTGTGCTATATTATTTGTGCATTTAATATTTCAAGGGGTGATATGAATCTACATATTTTTACTCAAATTTGTGAAATGAGGATGTATTAAGCCATGTTTACTTTAAGTAAAACACAATAAAATGAGCAACATAGCCAGATGAGAGAACTTTATTGTCGTGACCATTTATGAACCTTAAATTATTTAGTAATTTATTGTTTTAACTTTGCTGCTGTTTGGCCGTACACTTATGCACACAGAATTCTGAAACTTCCTGTGTTTATGGCTGCCCTCCTGTCTCAACGGTGACGTTACAGAAATTAGAGGGAAAAATCAGTCTTATCATGCATGTTATTTGCCAGGCTGATGTGAGCAGAGTGCTCCAGTAGCAGCCTAGCATGTTTACACAAGCTCACTCTATGCAGAGAGATGACAACAAGAACAATCTAATGACCTGAGAGAGCCAAATAAATACTGATAGTAAAAAATTGTCAGTGCAAATAGCTTATTGTATTCCAAGAATAAGACTTTTGAGAAAGAGGGAACACTTTCAGAATTTAAATTAATTAATGTATTTCTAATATGCAAAATAAAAGACCTCATAGAAATATGTTCTTTAGTGGCCATATAGGGTACTGACATTTGTTATGTGGTATTTACAATGATACATCATTAGAAACTTGTTTAACTTGTGTTTTTTATCACTTTATTTAAAATGGTTTAGCTAAAATAGTATAGCTAAAGCGCTATATATATAAAACATATATAGTAAGTTCCTGACTTTTATAGTAAGTTTCTCAACAACAGTAAGTCTTTATTCATATAAATTCTTACATGTATAATGAAATTACATTTACATTGTACACAATTACAGTGCCACTAACAATAATTTACCTCTGCCAGATTTTATTGTAATAAGTGATATTTGTCTGATAAACCTAAATGTGGCTTATTAAACCTTGGAGTGGATGGTGCTATAGTATACATCACCTGTTTCAGTTCTCTCAGTCAGTCTGGTTGTGAGGGCCTGAATGCTATGGTACCGTCTGCCAGACGGTAGGAGGGTAAAGTGTGTGACTGCAGCTAAAGGTGGCTCTACAAAGTATTGACCAGGGGGGCTAAATACAAATGCACAGCACACTTTTCAGATTTTTATTTGTTTATTTGTATGAATACTTTTGCAAGGCACTGTAATTTTAAAAACATAAGATACCACCCTCCCTTCAGAGTGATCTCCAAAGCCATGACTCCTCTGGAAATAAAATCAACTACCCTGAATTTAAGATGAGTGATTTTTAATGTCACTAGACATTCAGCAGATATATCAATATCTCATTGGGACGATGCAATTACAAATAGAAAATTTAATTATTTCAATTAACAGCTACTAGTCTGACTGTATGCAGTTTGTGGTTGCCACACAACACACAACTTGAGGCGCTAATACAGAATTTCTTTAAGCTTATTGTACTGTTTTATCTAGTTTTTTTGTGCTAAAATGTACTTTTGGTAACACTTTACAAAAAACAGCCCCATTTGTTAACATTAGTTAACTACCTCTACATGAACTAACATGAACTTACTATATCAGTTATATCAGCAACTATATCTTAGTTATACAGAACTAAGTTTTAATTTCAACATGAATTAATACATTAGTTATTGCACAACAAACAAACATGAATAGTAAATTATTGTATGTGCATTAATATTAAAAATACATGCTGTAAAAATATATTCTTTAATGTTAGTACATTAAAAAAAATGAATTGTTAAACTGAACGATATGGCACCTGATGCTTTGTGAGATGCTTTGTGCGTGCCATTCAATTTACAGCCCGAACCATTTTTCAAGTCCAAACATTTTTTATTTGAAGATTTCATTTTAATGTGTTTCACATTGATTTACATTATAGGGGGCAAAAAGTAACACAACCAGGATACAAATTTTAACTAACTAACAGAAACAATTACTGAGAATAACTGAGAAATTAAACAAGTAAACATTTTCAAAACATAAAATCCAAAAAATATTTTGTATGCTTACAGGGTTTGCAAATCTTAAACCTCTGAGCATTGCTTGATATTTCAAATCAAGGTAGATTTTACACAATTTAATAACTACTTTTTCACCACAAAAAATTATGACATTAATGTAACATTTTCTGTCTTGCCTAGAAGAGTATCTGCCATCCTGGGTAGGAAGGACTCTAGAAAATGGAAGAAATCTTGAAAGATCTCTGCTTTATCACAGCTGGGGGTTAACCGGAGAATGACCTTTGTACTTTCATTTCCACCAACAACTTTTGCATCCACCTTGAATTCCAACAAATCCTGAAGTTCCTGTTCTTTCTCCACAATGCTCTGCGTCACTCTGCTCTCAATATCAACGCTGCCCCCTTCAGGCTTGGAGGTCTCACTGCTACTTTTCAAAAGATCTCTCCGTACCTTTCGTCTGCCTGCCCAGACTTGATGTCTTTGGGTCCAACTCCAGTGGACTGGCTCTGGATGCTCCATATCAGCATCTAGTCTCTGTCTTTTAGCTTGTGTACAGGTTGAAGTTGACGGTCCCTCCTCTGTTGAAAGAGGCCTCTTCTTACCAGACTGATCTTTGGTTTGAAGATCAGTATCTTCTATACTCTGGTTATTATTCACCTCTGTTTCATTTTCACCTCTTTCTACTTTGTCAAGACCTTGACACACGGCTGCATCTTGACACACGGCTGCATCTTGACACACGGCTGCATCTTGACACACGGCTGCATCTTGACACACGGCTGCATCTTGACACACGGCTGCATCTTGACTCTGCTTTGTGGGTGAGCATTTTAAAATTTCATTAAAGACTGTCTGCACAGCAGAGCAGACCATTGCAAACCAGAGCCCTCTAAAAGCTTTCCCTGCTGATGCTAGTTGGGCACGCAAGGTTTCTGGCAGAATTTCTGCCTTAAAAGGAATGCTGACCTCCTTAATCTTCTCAGCCCCACCCTGCAATCGTGGCTTAGCTTCAGCCTGTGATGCAAACAGTCGCACAAGGCCCCAGGATTTACCCTTGGCTGATTTCCGCTGGTACTGCAAACTGCGGCAGTATTTTTCGGCCTCACAGCATTCTTTCTTAAAGTTTTGTTGAGTTTTCTCATTAATGTTTCCAGCCACATTGTGGTTCAGCTCAAAAGGGTCCAGGACAATCATAGGGCCCAGTTTAGGGCCAGAGGAACACTTTGGTTTGGGACTAGAGGCCTCGGTCCTGTTTACTGTTTCCTCGTCTCTTTGAAAGAAGTCAGTGACCAGCAGTGGATGGCCATCTCTCAGAGAAACCACTGAAGCAAGGAAATCAAACTTTGAGTAGAAGCTGAAGAAACCAAACAGCAAAGTACCTGAGGTAAGAACAATACAGATAACACATCAAAACTAAATCAATAGCTCCAAACTCTAGTGAGCTTTTGAAAGCAGCATCTAACAGAGATGACAAGTGATTTATTTGGAACACTCTACGTAGGTAGCAGCTGACGTGGAAGGAGTGTAATGTTTTGGATGTTGAAGTAGTTTAAAGTAGTTTAGGGCAGGACTTCCTGTATTGCTGACCAATAATGGCAGACTAAAGAGGGGGGGGGGTCTGTTTGAGATTTAAGTTTAAACAATTCTATTTGGTGACACCAGTTGCATGGAAGCATTAAATCTGTTTCCCATTCATTTCAAAGGAAGTGGCTCAGCTGGTGCCTGTAATTCACAATGCTTATTGCAATGCATTCTCAGATTGTCTTATCCAGTGGACATACATAAAATGCATTCTGTGGTACTTACACAGGTCTTCAGTGTTAGTGCTGGGTGGAACACTGAATGGTTGGCTTGGAAAGGTACAGTCCCATTCCTCAATAACACACTCCTCCTCCTCACCTGCACAAATTCATTCTTTTAATACACATCTAATGCCCTCATGACAGTTTATTACCAGTTCATTAGGATAGCAACATCTCATTTCTTTCGTTATGGTATTATTATTTTTGAAAAACTAATTTTGTTTACCTTTGGGGATTAAAGGTGAGTTCTTTTCACGTAGATATTTTTTACCAAACAAAACTTATAATACTTTGGACGTTTTGTTTAAAAGCACATACACTATCATGTGTGGTCATATTAGTGGTCTATAATCATGGATGATACCAGTCAAGGCAAGTCACCTTTATTATTATAGTGCTTTATGTAATACAGATTGCTTCAAAGCAGCTCTACAGTAATAAACAGAAAAGTTAAAAGATTACCCTATGATCTAAATATTTTTACAAAGGCATTAGTAACGAGAAATATTTTTAAAAGTACTTAACAGCTGTCTTGTTTATATACGCACAGGCCATGTTCTTCAGCTGGTTCACAGTGGGCAATACAGGAGGGTCTTGATTCTGGAGGTAGAAGATCACCAGCAGTGTAAGAGCGTAATTGTTTAACAGCGGTCCAGGGCCAGATGCATTTCCTGGGAGTTTAGAAATGAAAACGGTTTAATTAAGAACTGCACATGGTCGTATAAAATACATAACTAAGAAAGGAAATGAAGTCAATTTTGGGCCTATTTTCTGTGACATTTTCAACTGTCTGTATCCTATGGTAATTCAAAGAAATCTAACCCATTATAATACAAAAACATTGGGAGGTGCTTGTTCAACTCTAACATTATAACAATGTAACATATTATTTAAATTGTACAGTACAGTTGTATGTATACGCATTGGAGTATTTGTTGTACCAATTTTCATTAATTTCACAACAGTTAATTACATAAATTTCATAAACGTAATAGACTTACAAAAAAATAAATAACGGTTCACACAAGTCATAACTTTCATTAAGCACAACGTATGTACAACTGACAGTCATACACACTTCATCACCTGCTAAGTGTTTCTGTTTAGCCCATAGCCGGATAGTGTAGACTAAAGGTCGCAGTCTGGAATCAATACCAGAACACAACTGCAGAAATCGAGTGTTTCTCACTGCCAGTCTGGTGCAGAAAGAAAGAAGGTTAGTGCTTGAGACGTCCCAATGTAAACCTGAAGTCTTGGAGACATCATCGCAGAAAATGCTGTCAACCTGTTATTTATGCTGATATCTCCTTGTAGGTTCAATTTTCGATGACTGAACTTGACAACAGGAAGTCGAGCCGAGCCAAGCGTCTGTACTCTGTGCACACCTGGAACACACTTCCTCAAAATGGCTGCTACCAGCTCCAAAATTTCTACAGGAGAGGCTGTGGACAGATCAATGTCAGACAGAATAGAGTCCTCAGAACGGCAGTCTTCAGACGGATTCACTCCTGTCTGCTGAAACCACAAATAACAGCGTTTTAGAAAATCTTTCTGATTAGTTGACATAAATAAGGTCACAAGGTTCACTGCTAACACACCTGTTCAGATGACTTTGCACAAGCTTGAAATACTTTGGTGTTCTCGAGGTCAAGGAACAGGTCAAGATCACAGAAGTGAACTCCAAATGTGTTCACAGAGGAGCCAAAAGGTACAATGAGACAATCTGAAGCACATCACACAAACAGAAATAGTGAAAGTATGCTAGACCACTCAAATATTTTGTCTCCTGGTTTGGCTCTTAGTAATGAGAACACAAGATTTGAGCCAATCAACTCGCTCTGTCGTAAAACCTAATGAGCTGCTAAGTGGACACCAAGCTCACTAAGTTTTGGAATGTAGCCAAATTGGTGCCCACATTTCCTACTCAATACTATTGTCTGGTCTGTAGCAGGAATGAAGATGTAAAGAGGTAAATCTGAATCTGATCAGTTGATGACAGACCTGGAAAAAATTCCTTGAACACTTCCTGTAGCAGCTGAACCAGAAGATTTCTCCCTTTCTTCTCACTGTCTTTCAACTCGAAACTCTCCATCACCTTCTGCATCTGCTCATTTACCTTTAAACCAAATGCAAGCTTTCATTTAATACTTCTAAAATGCTTTGCATGTTTAAACTGTATCAATGTGAAACTGTCTATTACAGATGTGGCCTTGCAGAGCTCATAGTTGAGTCTGTCCAGACCAATTGGATTTTTGGAGTCTGGTTTCCCTCTGCTGGCCAGTTTGAATTCTTTCTTCTCTCTGGGCTTGACGCGGAGCCTCTGTCCATCCAGCTGGTGCTGTAGTTGTGCTAGAGCTGCCTGTGCATTCTGTGGCTCTGAGAACTGGACAATAGCATAGACACCCTACCAAAAAATACATCTGGCACATCAACACCAACATCCGTTCAAAGTAAAACACAACCACAAATTTATATTTCAGTTGACCCTTAAAGTCAACCCCTAAAAATCAATTTTGTTATGATGACTCTAAATGTCTTTAATTAAATCTTCTTTAAGCAAATTTGTCAGTTCCAGTGTGACAGGCTTTAAAACAAAGACTTTCAAAAGTTTCATCTTTTAGTATCATGTAAATGCATGAGGGAGAGGATGGGTAAACAAATTTCACATTTACACACACATTTCTGCTTAGTTTCTAACTGCATTCCATTGTCTCTGTAATTATCCTCTGCACAATAATAATGAAGTTAAATGAAGTGTGTGTCTTTTTCTCAATGTTTCCTATATGCAGCTAATGAATTAAGAAATTCTGAGGCCCAAAACTCTTGAGATAACCTGATCCCAAGATATTGCGAATGTCCTACCTTCAACATAAAAGCAAGGGCCTTTCTAACCTTATTTACAGTCTGGCAGGTGAATTAAGGTCTAATTGCTGAGAAAAGCCTAAATGTCCTAAACACATTTACTAGCTGACTACATGATAACATGAGCTTGACATAACGCAAGCAAAACTGATTAATCATTAATAGTTTTTTAATAGGAAATCTTCTGTTTGATATCTTATACGGGAAATTTATGGCAGTGTTTCCATGAAAATATTACACAGATATAAGATAACAAAAATAATATAAAAATATTAAGAAAACACACAAAATGTAAAAATCTATAGCGCCAAATCAGTTCACTAACTTGCTCCTTGTCCATGATTACATCTGACACCGGGCCAAACTGTGTGAAATACTCCATCAGCTCCGTCTGTGAGGTTTCAGGTTTAAAGCTGCTCACAAACACACTGTTCTCCTCCTGCGCTTTAAGCTGAGCTCTGAGGGACAGAAAATGCTGGTGCTTCTTTCCCTTAACATGATCTTCCAGACTCGGTACTGAAAAACACACACAGTTAAAGACAACAATGCATATTCAACCTAAACACAGATCATTTCTTTAAGAAACTTTTCGATAAAGAATATCAACTAGTGTTGTACCAAGCGACTTTGGTTGAACTCTCCATTACAAAAACGGTAATGTAGTGGTGGCAAAATAGTGAGTTTCAGCTTGTAAAACACTGGTTGCCATGTGTAAAAAATGACAATCATATTTATGCATTTACATTTATTGATTACAGAAAAATACAATTTACTTTAAGGAATATTGTTATTACCAAAACTAAAACACTAAAAATTGTAGTACCATTGACCTTTTCTGTTAGTAAGGCGGAAATAATTAATAGACAATTCCTCAAAAAGAACCGTGTTACTTGTGTTAGCGGGTGTGTTTTAGTTTATTTCGTGTCTTAAACTTACTATTGGGTATGTTGACATTGCAGAGATTGCAGTGAAATCCTTTGTGAATTGTCTGAATGTCTTTGTCGAGTTCCATTATGAAGTTGCGCAGATGTTTCAAAGAAAAACATGAAACTCAAATCTCCCCCGATGTTCCTCTGTGTCCCTCCGCTCAGCTCTTCCGCCAGAAACACTGAGCACAGCGTTGCAGTTCCGCCATTTAGTGGGGGGAAGGTTGCCAGATAATTTCATACCGTTTAGAGACATCGTTGACTAACTTGTATGGTGTTGATGTTTGGTATTATGCGTGATATGTAACATTTCCCACTGATGAATATAATAAATAAACCTTAAATAAGCCTTCTGCTCATAAAAATAAACAAACACTCAAATAACATAAAAAGATGAATCTAATAAGCATTCTTTTAGATTATAATAAATCTTATTACACATCTGTAATATTTCTATCATAAAATGTAAACTTGTTTTTGAAAATTCAGTTATTGGCAGTGGTATTAAAGCTATTGTTTATTTTTATTAAATCATAATTTGTCAAAATAAATGTCAGATTTTTTTAATAAAATGTGTAGAACATCTCATTTTTTTTACTTCAACTTCAAGTTAAACAGTCTGGATGAGATCTCCAAACTAGAAACAAACTGCATAAACTATTATAACCTTAATTAGTGTCAGTCAGATAGTTGGTCCATAAATGTACAAAGTCACAAGACAATTTTGTTTAGACAGAGAAAAATAATGCTATTTGAAAACAGCACAATACCTAAAGTAATTCTACACAGTGTAAACAACAAATAAAACTACAATTTTCCAAAACATTTATTTTTTAGTAAACAAACATGTAAATACAGGATAAATACAAAGAATGATACTGTCTCCTTAAAAGGATCTTTTCATTACTGCATAATGGCAGAATTTCATATCAGCTGAAAGGTTGAACTATTTACAACAAAATATACATTAGGCATTAAAAGCTGTTGGCTTTCTTCATGAAGTTTTCCACTAGATCCGTCAGCTGTCTCATGTCACCCTCATCCTCACAGATCACATCCTTCACTTTTCAAACCTTTTCAGCTGCTCATTACAGTGCTTCTAAAAGAGGAAGAAATAACATGCTTACAGATACATTTTGCACAAACTAGTGGACGCATTTTTAAAGCACAGGCATGGGAAACAAATACATATATTTGTGTGTATATTAGGTAAAGGCAATGTGACTGTAATATTATAGGTAAAACAATCTCGTACTTCAAATGCACAAAGGTGGTTGACTGCAGAGGTGAACCATGTGGTTCTCCTCAATGGTCTCCTGCAGGACAAGGTGATACCTGATGGAGAAGTTCAGACATACACTATATTGCCAAAAGTATTTGCTCATTTGCCTTTAGACGCATATGAACTTAAGTGACATCTCATTGTTAATCCATAAGCTTTTATTATCGTAAACATTTATCTCCCTATCTAAACTTTCACACCTGATTGCCTACAATACTGTTGAGAGAAAAACAGATCAGGAAGAAAGTCAGGAAACTGGGAAAGGTGGGGTCTGTTTCATAGGGCACCAGACACCTCCAGACATGTACAAGCTTTTGATTGATAACCGGACAAATCATATACACGGGAGGGAGTTTGACAGAAAGTGTATAATATTTATTGTGTATTTGTGTGTAGTGTATTTAATATTTACACTATATTCTTGGTCAGAATAAGCTAATTGCAACAGACTTGATGCTGGTAATCAAGTCTGGCTTCGCAAGTCTACTGGCTGAGATACTGGTTTGTAAGTAAAATCCAGACCTTCTCTTTGATTGACCTCCTTGTTCCACACCAACTGTTCAGCCTCTTCTAGTCTCTGGTACAGACTTTGAACTGTCTGTTGTAGTTCGGTTAATATGCCCAATATCAGCCAGAGTGAACTTCTGATTCTCCAGGATGTGCTGCAGTCTCATCCTGTCCTGCTTCAGACTCCAGCTGCATCTCTGCACAGAGAACAGGCACACTTATCCATTCAATACCCATTCAGTGTCTGTTGCGTGGCATTTTGCAATGTTTAAATTAAAGACACTCTCACCAGCTGCCTCAAGCTCTTCAGACAGTCTTGCAGCTTTATGCTCTGTAGCCCAGCTTTGTGGGCCTCTAGAGTACAGCGATAATTCTGCAGCTTTTGTTGATCCACCTGTAACCAAGGTTCTCTGTCCTCTTTCCCATTAAACGATCCTGTCACAGGATGGTATGTATGAATGTATGATGATTTGTGGATGTGACAAACCAATATACACCAGCTAGGCCAATTAATCGCCAAAAACTGCTGACAGGTAACTATACCTGCCATGTAAGCATTTTGTACTGTTAATTATTGAAAATAAATATTTTATCTTTACATTTACTTAGTACTGTGTTGTGTTGCCACTTGAGGTCCAATGCAAAATGTTGTTGCTGAAGCAAAACTGTGCTAAATGACATTTTACTGCCGAGTAACGAAACACATGAACACATGAACACTTACAGTTTGGTTTTCTTTCTCAAGCCTCTCCACATGCTCCATCAGAATCCCATGTTTCTCCTGCTGAGTGGAACAGCACCTCATCCACATTATACAGCTTCTCTGTATAATCAGAATCAATCAATCACACACACAGACAAAATAATAACAGCATGTCTCACACAGATAGGCTCTGTCCTAAGCTCCACCCACATTGGTTATTGCTGTTCAGTTGTGGCTTTACAGAACATTTCACAGGACTTAACTAGAGATTTCCATGAACAGTGTGATTTTGAATGTGATTTTTGATAGCAGTGGTACAACAGTAATATTACTGTTAAACTGGTTGGAACAAAGTCCCTTGCAAAGCTTTTAACAGATTTCTGCATTTTCTGTCCGAATGCAATGAAGGGATGTCCTGCTTGCCTGTCAAACTATGCATTTAGCTTTGAATATCATTCTAGCTTGCAATTGCTAGCCTCTCTGAAATTGCCAACCCTACCTCTGTGAATTATTATATACAGTACAGACCAAAAGTTTGGACACACCTTCTCATTCAAAGAGTTTTCTTTATTTTCATGACTATGAAAATTGTAGATTCACACT
>JAZGTI010002071.1:9217-38812 GCA_036877585.1 Botia kubotai
CTACACCCCCCCCCCCAACCTCAGTTTTCGCAGCCTCCGGATCTAAAATGCGATAAGGAGCGTGTATTTTTGGAGCCTGTTTTGCAGCTATCAGGGTTTCTGCAATAGTTGCATGAACACATGCGAGTTTGAGCGACGGAAGATTCGAGCACCCCCCTCACACACGAGTCTCCAACATGTTCATCGTGCCGCTCTCGCTCCACGTCTTTTGCCGCAACGGCCCAGTTTTTTTCTCTTTCCCTTTTGTGAGCCACTGGCACCTGTCCCGGACAAGATCTCCAACACAGCAGAACTCCTGTCAGAACGCATCGATAAAGCGGCTCCACCGCGGGTCAGTGCTTTCAAAACGGTCCACAGCCAAATCTTCCATAGCGACGCTGGGCCTGGAGCTTCACTGGAGCGGGTGGCTGTGGGCTGCGGGACAAGGTGCTAAAACGCTCCGTTCACCGATTCCTAGAACACAGAATCTAGAAAAAAAACTGCTAGCAACATGCGCTGAAGAAATCACTGAGAAACTGCGGAATTCTGTTTTTCTTTAAAGTGTGCTAGCATCAAAATCAGGTGCATGAAAATTCGCAGTAACACGCTGGAAAACAGAAACGTGCTGGTGGGTTCAGGGTGGGCTGTGGTAGGGCTCTCTCGCGCCCTGTTTCTCTCTCTACGGCTGGGCCTGCTGGTCGAGAGGCCCCGCGACAGAAAAAGCGTTTTTTCCTTTCCTCCTTTTTTCTTCCCTCCCTCCCAATCTCTTTCTCTAAACTCGTTTCCAGCAGTCAGTCCGCACCTCACGCACAGCTTAAAGACAGAAGACTGGGAATCTGAGCCTGTGCGGAAAGTGAAAGAGGCAGAGAGAGAGCGAGAGCGAGAGCGAGAGAGAGATATGAAACAGGAGACAGAGGAGTGAAACTCCTCATCACACGTCCCACATGGCCCTGCACTTCAGAGAGAGAGAGAGAGAGAGAGAGAAATAAAGAGAGTAGTGGGAGGGTGGAAAAATTGCAAGTCCAGAGCGGGAGAAGAAAAAGCAGAAGGAGAGAGAGTGACATAGATACTCCTCCCCCAGCGCGCAGACGCAGTGTGCTTTCTCACACACACACACATAATCCCAACAGAGAGAGAGAGAGAGAGAGAGAGAGAGCGCAACCATAGCTGTACATAACTTTAAACAACAGTGTTAAATAGTAAAACTGTATGTAAACAGCAGAGACTCGTTTCTATGTCAAATCTTGCATTCAGTCTTTTGCTTGCTGTGGGAGACGAGAAAATTCTTGGTTTTTTCACCCTTACATGCTTCCAAACATCTGATGTTCCTCTGTTCAACACAAACATTTTTGCAGATTGCTTTTTTGTTCCATACAGTGAATGCATCTGTTGAGCTACGAACAGGAAAAACAACCATAACAGTATATGCTGCTTACATTGTGTCATTGTATGTAAACATTTAATAATGCTTAACATTTTTAAAACAACAAACTCTTGTTTTGCTGACATGTATGTTTCATAGCTAGCGTTGAAAATATGCTAAATGCACACACAAAAATATTTTATTTTTCAAACACACTTTTTGCATAATATGTTTACTAATTATAGCTTGTTTTAAAATGATGTACTATAATCTTATGTTTATAGGTGATATTTAGCTTCATATGTCATATGTTAAGCCTGTGGCTCACCCACACACCTGTCTCCCACACAGGCCAAAAAAAGATACAGCTTAAAAATGACTGAGACTCCCACACAGTAAAGTTTACGTCATCATTAAATGATCATAATTCCATTTTTATATTTTTGTGACGGCCTTTCACATTTTAAATTACAATTATGGGACAAGGGTAAAAAATGAAACAAATATATACTGTTTAAGAAGAGATGATAGTTTCCTAAGAACAAACATTTTTGAGAAAAATCAAGCCGTATATAACAAAAGAATCTACAGTTCAAAAAACATGCAAACTAAATCAGAATCATGTCACTGAATTTAAGAAGAACTTCAACCTTCTAGCCAATGAGAATGGGGGATAACAGTCAGACTCCGCCCCTCTGATACGGCTCTCCTCACGTGCCCTCATCTCTCTCTCTCTCTCTCTCTCTCTCTCTAACTCAAACCCCCCCATCCCCCAAACGTTCTTCCGTCCGTCCTCCCTGTTTGCTTTATTCTCACCCTTGCAGTGACAGAATGTGAGAGAGAGAAAAAACATTACAAAAACATATGATGTCGGGTCACACACGCTAAGCACAGTGTTAAGTCAATGCGGGTTCAGTGGCGTTCAGCTTGCCTCGTTTCTTCCAAGTTTTGGGCATTGTGACGAGTTCATGCGACACTATTGTAATAAATAAAATGAAAGGAGTGAAAATGTTTTGTTTGCTCTGGCAGTCACTCCAGAGACCCCTGGAGGCTGCAGTTGCTGTACAAACTTTTTTCCCCTCTGACTGCGGTTAGCACGCACTCTCTCTCTCTCTCTCTCTCTCTCTCTCTCTCTTTCTCTCTCTCGCTCGCTCTTTTCCTCTCCGCGGTTTAACTAATGAGAATGCAGAGAGGCAGAGCTTGTGAACTGCACAAATCTGTTCATAGCTCTTGTGGACTAACTAAAACTTTCTTTTTCTCCAGGGATCTGGGAAAGATGTGGCTTGTGAGACTACAGAAGGTGGGATAACACTTGTAGCTAGTCTCTCCCCGTCTCCTGTCAATGCAGGGATCGGGGCGATCTAACATGGCCGCCGCTCAAGCAGCCTGATGTAGGAGGGCGCACTCGTTCCCCTCGGCGCTGGCTCGGGTTCGAGAGCTGCCTCGTGTCTGTCCTCACACACAAACACACGCTAACACTCGAGGGCCGGCCGCTGCAGTTCAGACACAGACCATCCTGCCAAGCTGAACCGCATAGTTAACAAACGCGGAGTGAAAACAGAAACGTCGCAGTGATCATGTGGCCTTGTTGGAGAGTATCAACCATACGTTTCCACGGCTGCATCTTCTCCAGCGTTAGGTAGGGACCCCGCAGTTCTTCTGCTACGTCACATCTCGCCACGGTTCCTGACCAATCAGCAGCCCGATACCAGCAGAGAAAAACGTACACACTTATATTCAATTTCTTACCTCAAGACTGACTGCAGACTGAGCTAGCATAGCTCATAATCTTTGGTTATTTTGTTGGGACGTCTTTATAAACTCCCCATTGTCATATTGTGTTTGCCGACTTGCGGAACTACGGAGGTTTTGTAGCGGTGCTTTTGTTGTACGATGAATAACGTTATGTTCGTCTGAGGCAAACGTTTGTTTAGAGGTTACTGGATAATTATCAACAAGCTGAACTTCAACACTACCTTGTGTAGGCCTCAACGCAGCTGCCATCAGCAAAGCGCTAATTTTGTGCGCTAGATAGATGGGGAAAATAATCGTGATCCTTATTTTATTAAATTCATGTGTGGGATGCTTTAAAAAGCTTTATCCTGGTGTTGGTGTTGAACAGTTGCAGTCGAGATTACAATTAACCCCTAACAGACATGTGGCAGGGGAAAAGAAAGCCATGCAAATGCTAATAAGAAACTAACGCAAGAAAAGAAGCTACATGTTAAACACACATAGCTGTCTTGACAGATAGCTTGTGACACTGTTCGGTTTGTCTGTTTGGATATCTAAAGAAACATTGTGGCAGTAGTTGTGAGGTTGTGGTGAATTTTAAATAAACGTTCACACACTTTATCTCTTTACAGCCACACAACACAAAATGGCGACTGCCGCCATCTCGCAGATTTTGACTGTTGATTCGTGAATGTCTTCTTAACGATTTCTGTAACAAACACAAATAAACCAAATGCGACGAAGTTTCCACTGTGACCTCCGTTAGTTAGGCAACATCATTCTGTGTGCTTTTGGCTGAACTGCTTAGTTTTAAAATGCATCTGACAGCTGATGTTTGGAGCTTAGCTCAGCACGTTCTTCCCTTCTTTACAAAGAACAGACCTGCAGCTGCAGTCACTGCAAGAAAAATGCACAGCTTAAAGAAATGTTTTAGTGTTCTTAGTATTTTTTGCAACTGTTATCCATTGTAATTTAAATGCAATCCATTGGTTTGTGTTAAATAAAATAAATGCATTTTTAATGTTTTAATGCACTGTTTCCTTTTGCTAGAAAAGTCAGGCATTTTGCAAAGTTTCTCCAATGGGTGAAATTCAAACCCACGTTATCATGACGCCCCACAGACTTGAATTGGATATTGAAAATTGAACGGTGTGCCAATTTGCACAAATATTTTGGAGCAGATTTCAAGAGAAACCACAGATATCCCGTAGTTAGTTTGGCGTTAGCGTTGGTCAGTGAGTGGGACTCAGCGTTGTCTCCCACACACACACAGACACACTGTGTTTGCCACAACAGGAAATGCTGGACAAATGAGAGCCAATGAGAAACAGCTAACAACAAGACCTTTGTGTCTCTTTCATGTGCAGAAACACAGATACAAAGAGTTTCAAGGTAATTCTGCTTAAAATCAGCTGCACTTTTTGTTGGATCTTAAATTAAGTCGTTAGAAGCAAAACACTGCCTCTCTAAAGATAAAAGCATTCATTTTATCAATGGCATTACATTGTGCATTTCTTTAAAGCAAAATCTTCCTTCTGCACAGAGTGTTAATAGGCAGACCTCTTCAAGCAAATCCACACTGTTTAAATGAAATACAATCCGCAACACATTCCCCTCTCGCACACCTTATGAACAAGTGCATTCTTTACCCGGCTTTTGCCGACTTCACACAAAAAGGCGACGGAGGGCATTTTAGGTGGTCTGACCCTTGACCTCCACGCGTGCCTAAAGGACTGCTCCATTGACTCCCTGCAGAGTCAGACAAAAAGGTCATGACCCCTGGGTCAAAAGCCTTGCCCAAGGGGGTGTTCAAGCTAAATTAAGAGGGTGCGACAGTTGTTTGCTTTGACAAGGTAAAGATTATGCTCACATTAAGTGTTGCCGACAAGTGGGTTGGCCCCTTGGGAATGACCCCTGGGACCCCAGACAGCTCCTCTTATTAACTGCTGCTGACCCTTGACCCCTGGCATCATCCAAGCGAAACCAGGATCTCACTCTCGCAAACACTGCTAGACACATCTCATGTCTCACCTGATCCGAACTTCACCGGAAATCATAAACACACAGGTTAGCATGCATATGAAATAATGAAATAGTAAAATACACTTAAGAATCTGTTTAAATATCTTGGACAGTCTCCTGATATCACACCCAAAAGTGTCTGTGTGAAATTTTAAAGAAAAAGCAATACTTAGTTAATTTTTTGAGTTGAATTACAATGTGTTATCGTTAATATAATTAATAGGTACTTTCTGAATATGTATACAGATACGATTATAAATACATTTTAAAAGTTGTTTTTACAAACATTTACATTAAAAGGCCCTAAAAATGTATTTATAATTTAGCTAAATACATTTTGTGACAAACCATTAAAAAATATATTATATTAATAAATCATATGCATGTACTGTTATAAAATACTGTGAGGGGGAAACAAAGAGAACAAGCAGTGTGTGTGTGTGCATTTAAAGATGATAAAAAAGGATGTTTAAAAAAGTACAAATTAAACTTACTGTGACATTAAAACACACAATCTTCACTTGAAAAGTGTTTCTGATACTTTTTTATGATACTTTTTGAACTTTTTTCTCTATCCCTTTAAAATACATTTTAAAATACATATCCCTTTAAATTACATTTTAAGCTTTTGAAATATGTTCAGCTGTATCATATCTTAGCCTCAGAATTATGCTAAATTTACCCAATATAATTTTTCCTGTCAATTGTTTTAACCATATCATAATATTTAACAATAATATCAGCAATATTTCAAAATACCCATCAGATGATGAATGCCTCCTCACAGATTGAGCTACGAGTCAAAATAATTCTAAAATTAAAAGAAATGATATATTTATATATTTGATTTTGTATTTATAAATAAAATCCGAAGCTGCTTAAATTAGGGGAAAAATATTTTCTGATAATAACCTACTTTAAATTGATATTCTTAATACTAGGATTAAACACACCAACAGTACAAATAAAACAGACATGAGTACAGACACAGAAATATTATTTATCTGTGGTATAAAAATCCATAATAATTTTTTCTTATTTCATATTTTGCTCAGTTCTAAATCACATAAGCACATGAAAAGGATTTTGTCCTAGACGCTCCTAAAACATAAATCTTTTTTTTTTCTTAGCTATTGGATCATCTCAAAATTTAAAAATGAAAATAAATATGTTTATGATAAATAAATATATACGATCTGAAATAAGTATAAATTATTGTAATAAAGTGTGACAGAAGAGGGAAAACATTTACTCCATATAGAAAATAAATATAATCGTATTTCATATAACACTGTTCATTAACAGAATCATCAAATACAAATCTGATTGTCTTTCTTACAAACAATGTTTTTTAAACTTTCTTAAGATGTCAATGTATTTAAAAGGAAACTGAAATTGTCAAAATGTTATCCAGTTAAATGGACTTTAAATTTGTACAAGATCCTTAATTTACACTTTTCATTACAGTTCGGGTGATATTTTAAACACATCTGCTGTTGTGATATACAAAATCAAACTCACCGAGGGCAGATTTTGAAGAAGCTGACAAACACAATCTTCAGGTCCATGCAGAACTGTGAGATATCTCTCCTGCAGCGTGTGGTCAAGTCTCTCTCAGCCCTGTGAAGTCAGTCTGACTGCAGGGTCACAGGGCGAGCCTGCCACACACACATCCACATAAAATGAAAGAGAGAGAGAAACAGGAAACTCTCCTTAGCAAAATTGTTTTTTTTAAAAAGCACAACCAAAATTAGTGAGATAAAACTAGTGGGAATTACAGATGAATTTTGATCTAAAAAAGCATGAAATTGCAAAGATTTCAGGCTGCCCAAAAACGCATGATGCAACATATTCCATATTGTATAGTCTGAGACCGATCGCAGCCATTAAAACTGAAATGTACCTATAAAGTACAGGATCTGAAGCTTGAAAAAGTTCGTAACATGGAATTTTAAGGAAAACTGATCGGGATTAAGGAAACCCTTCTGTCCTCCACTGCAGCAACAATAAAACACAGGCAAAAGAAAGGACACCAAATTACAACACACAAGGCTTGTGTGCCAGCAGTAAAAGAAAACTCTCTGATTCACCTGAAAACTTAAATACTGTGCGGGTTGAAACAGGACTGGTCCGAGTGCCACGTCAGCATTGTCTCACTGGACTGGGCATCATGTTCCCCCACTCGAACCCGGCACACCCATGGTGCCTTCTGCATGTACTGCATGATTATGGCCTTAAATGCATCAACCATTCTGTCACCAAATAAAGCAAAAAAAAAGAACAACCACTCGTTCATCCGGAAAAACAAATCGTCCAGTTAGAAAGTCATCCAAACAGAGACACAATGCTTCAATTAAAATCACTTTTGCATATTAGTAATTTTAATTTTTGATTAGAATATTATTTTAATCAACAAACAAACCTTTGTGATGGAGGTGACATCACTTTTGTTGCTGCCATTTTGCCGCGTCTTACTAAACAAACGTGTCATTAACGCTACTGTAATTTAATTTGTATAAAACAACTACATCTGAAATGGTAAAGAGCATTTGAAAAAGCATTTCTTCAATTTTTAATAAAATAACTTCACTGAGCTCATGTGATTAGTAAACTAGTAAAAAAAAATTAGTATGACTTGGGGGAACTATTCTGAACCCATCGTGAGTGCAACCACACCTTCAGTGTAATCGGTATGTCATTCTGACAACAAAATATCCAACTAAGAGAACATTTCTAACATTTCCATTGTCAATTTAAGTGGTGGTGTAAAGTCAACTCACAGGCGTAGATCAAAACATTAACTATAATCACGTCCCACAAATCACATAATACATATATATATAATTAACACACAAAATTATGTCCAGAACAAACTAATTTTCTAAATATATTTTAAAGTATCATATTTTAAATATCAAACAAATAATTTCTTGACATGTGAAACACACAAAATATTGTTTTAATTATGAAACTAGCCTTAAACACTATTAACAGTTTTTTTTAATTAACCTGGACTAATTTATATTTCCTTTTAGGTAAAAACAATTTAAAACATTAACCTGCTCTTTTTGTCTCAATATGTTTACAGTGAATGGGGTTGCGTTTTTAATATATAAATTTAATTATGAGTTGTAGTTCATGCAAAAGCCAGTCAATTTAAGCTCGGTTATAAGACGTATTAATATCTAAATCCTGACATAAAATCACTTAACATGTTTAGTTCAGGAGAAGGTCAACACACTCGACTTATGAACGTAACTATAGAACCTGTCTGTCTGTCTATCTGTCTGTCTGTCTAAGAGCATAAGCATTTCCTCAGAACACAAAGCTTTTATTAAAATAGCCACACTCATGTGGATTCACCTAAAGACAAACAAGAGAGAGAACATGAACTAACGGGGCTCTTTGCTAATAATCCCCACCCCTATGTCTCTTTTTGAAAGGTGGAGCTGTCTCTCTCTCTAACTGTCTGTCTCTCTGTCTAGACGGAGGGGGGTTGGGTGGACTTTGGAAGGTCATGTGTGCCAAGCCAATGACAAAAGACTCTTTTATGTGGAGCGTATGCAGATAGAGGAGTCGCTTTTGTGCACGGACCCCAAGATTAGATGGATGGGGGAGTGAAAGAGTTGTGTGTAGATGCTCTGAGACCTTCAGATTGGTGTGAAATCGGTCTGTGCGCTCAGATGCCGTTTGAAACCCAGTGACGAAGTTTTTGTTTATCATACAAAAGTAAAAAGTCAACAAAATAAAATACTGATGAACTTATTAAGATTCCCATTAAACACGAAAGGACAAACATATGCTAAATTAATATGACAGACTAAAGAGAAAATGCTTAAATTCCTAGATTTTATGATTGTTTATTGTAAGAAAGACAACAACAGCAACAACAAAGTCCTTCTAAACGTCTCTTGAATTTTGACAGATTTATGATCTGGGCGGACAAAAATGCACACGAATCAAACTGTGGCTGACATGTTGATCCTCAGTGACGGCAAATAATTGCAGAATTTAAATAAACACACACAAATATATACCCACAAAAGGTAACTGATAAATGTGCATTATCAATGGACAAGCTGTAGATTTAAGAACTAAAATAAAAGTCACAAATCCCTCTTAATTTTTAACCGCCTGTCATACAAAGACACTTTTGCCCACCCCATAATTAATGAAATTGAGTCCTACATTTTCTATTTTTTCAATAATACGTCACAATATGGAAGTATGCTTGCCATCAGAAAAACATGTCTGGAGTCTGTAGGCCATCGCAATAGAGATTAAACCACACTGACACACTTCCATCTCAAACACATGCGACACCATGCGCACATGCAGCCACATGCACATGCATGCTCGCAGCTAATTAAGCAGACGAGAGGCCCGGCGATGCTGCTGAGCATGAGTGACAGGGTGTCTGGGGTTGATCTGCCTGTGTCAGACAGACAAAGGAGTTGGCATAGACTCCAGCTTACGGCCAACGTGTGTTGAACACAAATGTATCCAGGCAATTTAAAACACACTTTTAAACACAATTTAAAGCCACGTTCACACACACATTTGTTATTTGTAAATCTGCGATGTAGATGTCAAAAATTGAGATTAATTACAGTGTGGAAAAAAATGAGTTTCTTTCCATCCAGGCAGAAGAAGAAATATGTTTTTCAGACAACCTCCCGTACTGCTGCTGTTTAAAGGTCATTTCTGGCTTCTGACATGACAGATGATTAACAGCACTTAAAGGTACAGATATATTAACTAATAATAGTAATACAGAAAAAGACAGAAAGATGCTGTGTGTGTGTATGTGTGTGTGTAATATTTGTGGTACAGAATTTGCATTTTAATGGGTTTAAATGATCATATGTAAAACATACTGTGTGGAAGTGGCTGTTGTCTGTCATCGCACTACACAATAAAATCTTAAAGCGAGTGTCATCTGTAAACAAATTATCCTAGAGCTCTTCTCACAAATGCCTTCACTGTTCTGAGCCATTTTTGTAGGTTCACACACTATTGACATTCAGACAATTTTAAGGGTGAAGTATCTGCATCTTTAGACTCTTCACAGTCTCTCTGTAACAGGTTGTTACTGAGAGTGTAAATAATGCTAAACTTCAGGCAAACAGGCAGCATACAGCTAAAGACATCACAGCTGCTTCAGAACAACACAAACACACTGTACCAAGAACTCTGGACATAAAGAACATAAACACCTTGCTTGTTTTCAGAGTGACTGTTTTCATCAGTATTGCAATAACAATGAGTGTGTCATTATTTGGGCTTCTGTTGTCTAAAATCTCTATCCTAATTTTTTACATATAATTAGGCAGCAATTAAATGCAGATTAACGTTAATTTAAAGATTATGGTGATGTTAGAAAACAGTGATAGATTTGGCAAAGAAGTGTTACCATGAGGAGAGATGAAGATGCTCTGAAGGAGGAATCGTCAGCCTCCAGGTTCTGGTCAGAAGCTCCTCAGAAGTGTTTCAATCCTCCACAGTTCACTGCAGACTCACATCTTGCCCTGAAACACCCACTTCTCACCCTCCAATCAGTTTTACGAACTCAAATCAAGTCCCACCATGTTTTCCACACAGAAATGTCACATTGCGGCAAAATGTTAACCTTTTGATTTTAACCATCTAAACATTTTAATTACTCTGTAAATGATTCCTGATAAGATGTGCAATAAAGGGAAAATGTATTTTTATACACTTGTAAGCTAAAAAAGTTGATTAGTAGATCATTTCTGCACTTGACATTATATTACATTGAAGCACAGTGCCCTGCACGTCACAATAGTGCTTTACAAATACACAAAACGTTTAAATTCTTTTGTTAAAATCTTTAACAGTACACATTCGTTTTAACAGGCCAAATAAACTGATCTAAGCGCGTCACATTGTCCACTTAATGTTAGGTGTCGTTCGCTGGAAGATTTCTGGTTACTTTGCAGGCAGTTTGTCAGACAGCCAAAAGTCCCAGAATGCCTGGCGAAAGCCCAGCTGTGTTCTGCTCGGCAAGTTAACTGTTGCGAGGGAGACTCAACACAAGATGGAACCCTTACGCACATCTCCTTTAGTCTTCCTCATGTGTCTTATTACATGTCTGTTTGTCCTTTTATGCTAAAAACAGTTTGGCTGATTTCAGTAGAAGTTTTAAACAACACTTTCCATACAATGACCGAGTCTGTGGAATTCAATTCCAAGATTTTTCTGAAGCCGTGTGATAATCTTGTGAGGAAGACAACTAAACCTAAGTCACTCTGATAATCTTCCCTTCCTGTGAAGCTATTGGAAGCATCCGGAATTTAAAACTGTGAGCAAATAACAGATTTTGGTTAGACCCCTTTCTTTACACACCTCTTCAGCAGTAGGTCAGAGGAGATGCTTCCATCTGTTTGAGATGTTCGGACTCTGATCCACCTGGTTCATATTTCTGTGTCTCCAGAGACTCGCTTGTGTCCTGTTCAAGGGTCCATCCCACATCTGTCTCACACCTGCTCGTCTGATAACACAGAAAGAAAAGACCAAACGACCTCAGATCAACAGCATGGATGACCAGCACAAAACTATCACGAAACAGCCCAGAATATTCAGTTTAGTTTTGTATTCAAATGTCAGTAATATGGAGGAAATGTGTAGTGACCACATATTAGTGTTTATCTTTTAAAAACTGTGTGAAAAGTGCTTTTATAACTAGACTTCTGTAACTAATAACTTACATAACTTTGTTAATAAATAATATGAAACCATTTTGAGCAAAAGCATAAATACTGAGATTTATTAAATAAGGTAAAAAACTAAGAAATAATGACAGTGATTAGCAGCCCTAAACAACTACAGTCACAAATACTATTACAGTTAACTTCAAACTGCTAGCATTGCTAACTTTACGTGTATATAACAGCAGCAACTCTTAGTGTACAGAGGACACTGGCGCCACCTACTGGATTATCTGGAAATGCCTGTAAAGCGGTTTAGATTGTTAGAAGGGTTGTGTGCTGATTAACATGAATGATTGATTAACATGAATGATTGAGGAACATCAACATCTCAGACCTTCAATGCTCTTGCTCTGAACCAGCAGGATCAGGTGCTTGAAGGCACCAGCTGTTCACAAATGACTGTTAGTTCACTAAATGTAACTAAAGCCACAGTGAGTCAGACTGTTAAAACCACAAACTGAGACATCAAAGACCAGTTACACCAGTGAATAACATACACATACACACACGTTTACTTATCTAAATGGGGACAATCCCTATACTTCTATTGTTTTATTACACAGCTAGTTATCCTGACCCACACTCTAATCCTAATCCAAACAGAAAACGTTCTGCATTTTTACAATTTAAATAACACTTTATTTACTATATTTTATAGCATTTTTACCAATGAGATCATCCCTAAACTGAGGTTTTGCTCAGATTTGTTGGGTTTTGCCCACACACAGCTACTCTGTGGGGGTACAAACCGGCTTACAGTCTCGCTCAACCCTTTGACAGTTAATGATGAAGTTAATGATGAAATATAGAGAATTATGGTTTGATTTTTCAATAGGATAAAAGGCATAAAGCACTTATCAAAGACTGGACATGAGGACCGTAGGCAAATGTTCAACATCTGAGTAAAAATAATAAAGCATTGCGGGATTCATATTTAACTGCCAGTTCCCCAGACAGAAACGTTGTCATCGATGTATCAATATCAAAGTCAAGCTGCCATTGGACTTTATGGATTCCAGGAATCATCTGAATTCATGTACAAGGGTCTGTCTGAAAGGCCAACGAACTAAACCGAGACTCTCATTTACTGTTTATTAAAGCAGTTGGCAAAACACAACACATCCGTCAGAGTGTGACGGGCACAAGGGTCGGCCGAGTCTGTGGACGATAGACAGGTGCCGTCTGGGTCAGGAGGTAAGTCAGTTCATGCGCTGTTGGCCAGACGGTAAGTGAGTAAATATACATGCCCTTCAATTCAAATGCATAGTGTTAGTAACACAAGACCCTCGCTGGATGCAGTCGGAGTACAGTGACCCCTTTAACACACACACACATTAGGTTTCTATGCTTTGTGGGGACTTTAGATGTAATGTTTTTTATACTGCACAAACTGTATATTCTGTCCTCTAACCCTCACCTCAAAGACACCTTTTTTAATTTTTACATTTTTAAATAAGCAAGTATGTTTAATGACCAATTTCCCACAATGTAGGTGTGTGAATTTTACCATCCTTTTACCATACAATAGTGGATAAACAAGAACACACACACACACACCCAAGTATCTATTAGCATATCCACTGACCTTCCAAAAACACACATCGTCTCGCCTTATTTTAAACAGACGCGACCCACTGTGACCCTACTGACCCATGAGACCACATATGGTGCACTGTCAACTCAAAGGTCAAAAATGTGACCCCTACAGAAATCTGATATATGCAAAACACAAACTGTACATATACAATACAGTTAATGTTTTTTTTACCTGATGTCACATTTGTGTATATAAAACAAGCTAGTTTTAAGTTTTTACATGTATTGTCAAACAATATCATATTTCTTTATAGAAAACAGGTAACATGTAAAATATTTTTTATAATATTACACAGAATATATCCAAACCTGCCTCAGGAAAAAAACGCATGAGCTCTACAGCTCACTTTTTCTTTTAGTGCTCGGAGAAAAACTGCATTAATGGAACAAACATGCAAATGAAGGCCAGACCTGTGGAAATCTCACCAGCCTCACTCATCACAGACCATAAGTCACACTAAACCCAACCACTAAAGTCTTAAAACAGGCTCCAGAAATGCTGTGCGGGGCCAAGAGACAACAGTAAAGCCGAGGGTACGTTCAGTGAAATGTCATTGCCATTATTAGATTGCACACACGCAATCCCATAAGACACAAATGACATGAATATGGACACCAGTCTAAAAGTGTCGACTTGGATATATAATATATGATGCTGGAAACAGGCAGACTGTAGGTTCTTCTATAATTCCCTTTTCTGATTATTACACCCCTCCATTAAATACATACATTCATTGTTTCATTAACTCTATCTGACAGTTAATGAAACAGATCTCATTTTTAGATTTATTTCTTACAGGAATCAAAAAGGCCATAAATGCAAACCTACAATTTACAGCACACTGTACTGTACAGTATAAATAGACTCCATATGTGAAACAGAATATCTGCTGGTCAATACCCCTCCTACGATGGAAATCCAAACTGCCGAATCCAAACGCTTTCTTCTCTCATACACACGTCTTGTTTTGGCTTCTGCAAATCTTCGACTGCTCCTAATCACCCTCACTGCTTTTCCAAAGTTTCCTCTGTGTCTCCGCAGCAAAACACTTACGAATCAAGTACCGTAAACTCACCAAGGTGATATATTAGTACAGTAATGGTATCGGATAATTCCATGTTACATCCGATGAACCACAAGACTGATACGGTGTAATTACCATATTTAAATCTCGTTATATAAACAGTGATCCCCAAAAAGTGTCTGGATACTTGTGTCAAATTTATTATGTTTAAATATCATTGTATTCAATAATGAAATATCAAAAAAATGATTGTAAAGAAAGATACAAAAACACCTGTGTGTTAGTTAGGTTTGTTGTTGATTAGTTAAATAATAAAACAACTGATATTCTGTTCAAAATGAACATGTTTGTGAAGCATTTTGATTGTTAAAGGATAGCGCCAGCTGTCTACACCTGTGTTGAAGAACTCCAGCAGCATTTGTTTGCATATGCTAATTTATTTAAATAAACGCAATTAACCCTCTGTATTATTATCTATACATTGTTGCTTAAGCACTAAATACTTTCTGAGGCACATGGTTACTCCAGTACTTCAAAGAATAATAAAAAGACGAAAAACATGGTTTTACTGTTTAGGTAAATGAGATATCAACTCTAAACACAAGCAAAAGTGCTGAATTCAGTGATGGTCCAAACACACCTCCTCCGAAACCAGGCCGTAATGCTTGATTTCTGGGCTGTGATCCATCTAAATTCTCTCTGGCAGATATCGTATGGAACCAGCACACAGAAACCGCTCGACCAAATGTCAATTGCTGAATAGTTGAGTTTTTATTTCAAAGCCCAGTCTTTAGTGGCTTTTCCTGATATAACTTTCTTCTGGACCATTAAAAGTGTTCATAAAATTAGGTTAGCGAGTGTTTTTGCCATTAGCAGCTAGCTTATAAATAGAAATGTGAAGTGCTGTTGGATTTTGCTATTAAAGCTAACCTCTAATAATGCAGCACTAAAAGAGAAAAATAAAGTCTCTAAATGAACCCGGAGCAAAATAAAACATCTCTGGTGATTAAAATGACATAAAGCAGTGAGCGTAGCATGAAATTAGACCGCTAGTTTAGCAGAGAGGGAATTAATGGCTTATGCATTGGGCCACTGAGGTTACATGGCATTTTTACCAGCTAACAAACTCATTTCTCATGATACATTTTATGTGTATGAACAATTAGAGAACAACATTTAAGACGCATACAAAGGTTTGAGCAGTGAGCTTTGTAGACAACCAAATAAACTGTCTATATGTGCCATTTTTACCACCCTTTCAGGTAAACATGACATTAAAACTCGCTGAAAAAAAATGTGTGCAGAATTTAATGATTGACAGTTGAGCCTTTTTAACAAAAGCTTATCATTATTATTGACATTAATAAAACGTGTATATAACAGATAGGACTAACACTGCAGATATGCAATACTAACAACCAATCAATTTGTTAGCAGCTGCACCCAGTCAAAACTTCAGCCAATAAGAGGACTGCATCTCGTTTCTGGTTCCCTGCATGAGCTGGTCACACACCTAAGAAACTCCAGCATCGAAATTTACCAGCTCCTGGCCAGAGAGCTTGATCAGCTGTTACCTGAAAATGTTGCTTTTCAATTAAAATCAGTAACCTGCTGCTCTCCTTCACCTCTAGAAAATCCATCAGTATAACTGCCGAGGTAAAAAAACATTTAAATCTCTCTCTCTCTCTCTCTGACGCTTCTTTCAGGCCCTTTAACAGTTCGACTTTCATGTTCGGTTACAAAACAGCATGGCAGATGTTTAAAATGGCTGGGCATGACTCAACCGAAAGTATAATACTATTGTCTTTGGCCACCCAGCGCGCCCAAGCTTGTTTTGTTTTTAATAATGGCCAGGGTTCACACTTTAGAAGTACAACAACATGGTAGAGGCCGCTCGGCTGAACAGAAATGTTTTTTAAGTGTTTCTGACTCAATTTCAAGCGTAATTTTAACAACTTCCAGGCTGAATCCAAACACAAGAGTTTACTCTATAAGACATGGAGATGTCCATTAGCATTCAAAATCATCTTAATGGCAGTTGCTTAAATATGTGTGATTTATTTGTTGCCTGCAAAAGTATTTCAGCAGGATATATTGGCTACTATCAATAACTGTCAGTTGTGTTTACCAGCATGGGTTAATCAGCTAAACTCTGAGCCCCTGGTTTCCTCACGTAGGTAAACCAGAATATGGAGCAGGGCTGCACTGAGCCGACAGGCCATATCGAAGCCCAGACATTACAGACTGAGTGAACAGAGATCCCCACTCATCAGGTTTTCTGTAGGGCTCAGTGTTTGTACTGACACTTCTGTCTGCAGCTTGTGTACAACAAACATGCTGCTTTTCTTGGCTGTGAGACCCAAACTCATTTTCTTCTCATTTCAGGGTGATGTGATTCATATTTATTCTTAAAGAGTACGTGTACATATATTTGGCTAGACTCTCAAACGTACAAAATCAACATATTGATGACATCTTGATATATTGTCAGGACTGAAATGAACATAACCTGGACTGGTACAGCAATAAAGCTTAACACACAGTTCTCATTTATCAGTACCTGAGGAAATCTCTGAGAAAAATCTCCATCATGGCCAATTTATTTACAGATACATTCTAGGCTAATAATATTTCATATAAAAAACATATTATTTTTTGTGTGGCTAAATCAAATTATCATCAAAGCAAATCAAGTATGAAAAGGTGTGGTATAATATTTTCATATATTCATATGGTATAATATTAAAATAAAACAATCTATCATATAATAAAATCTTATACCCAAAGGTCAGGAAACATGACAAGCCGAGCAAGCTTCTAAACAAAGCTATACAGTCTATACAAAGCTCACAAAACAAAAAACATTATAATGCAAATTATCTATGTTAAATGTGACCGAGTAATTACTCTCATTTATAACTAATTCAATAAATATAAACAAGTACAGTAAAATTAACCTATGAATTTAATATTCTATAAATCTCAAAGGATTTCCAAACATTTCTGTTGTTTTAAAGTTGCACATATTGTACATAAAGCTTTTATGTTTTACTGTTAAGATTATTTTGGTGTCTGTCCAAACACACACAGTGTGTTTGAAAACCTACAGTACGAATACTAATGAGAGCTGACTGTAAATTCACTCTGTAATAGGACACAAAGCAGATAGACAGGAACTCTTGAAACCGACCTTCTCAACACAGGATAAATCTGAACAGGAACACTTAGGGACAGATTTCTGACCCAACTCACCACCGAACAGGAAGAAATGCCTGAATCCTAACAAGATTTATTTTCATTAGCTTTTCAATAGGCAGTGGAGGCAGGAACTAACTTTCGTTTGCTGTATCTTTAAAGGACCTGAAGTTTTCTTGGCCGCTGGAGGAAGAACTGCAAGTTTAGCCAAAACAGACAATAAAGCAGAGAGGAGGAACATGCCAAAATGAAGGGGGCAACTAGTTCCAGGGGCTCATTTTTCCCTCATGATTCACTCTGGAAAAGAAGGAACTTCCCTGTCCTCGAATGAACTCTCACTGCGCTCTGTGACTCTTGCAAGGAAGTGTGTGTGTGTGTGTGTGTGTGTGTGTGTGTTGAGGGGGTGGGGAAGACACACACAACGTGCTACGCTGCAGGTTTCTTGCAGAACTGGGTCATTTTCAGACAACTATAAAGATGTAAGAGAGGTAAACAAACCAATGCAGCTACTTAAAAACACATCAACTTACAGAAATTAAACAGAATACAAGCATTTCTGCAACAGTGGTGCAGAGTTTTTCCCCCACAATGATCGGGTAGCTCTAATGGGACCCCGGAAACTCACAAACTCGATGCAGCCGTCAGCGTGCTACCTCACTGCAGCTGCGTCTGACACGACTGTGCGTGCAGCATAAAACCCTGGATCTCACCACGGCCTCAGGCTCAGTCCAACTGTCTTCAACTTTCCTATAACTGATTATAAGCTTTATAAAGGAATTCAGATGAAAGCTTTTTGACACAAACACTGTTGTTCGCTGTCCTCACTGCAGGTATTAAGACACTGTTTTTAGTGTACAGCTTCAAAATAATATGCACTGTATGAAAAGTGCTACACAAATAAACAAGACTTTAACTGACAGAAATGAAAGCAAAGACAATATAATGGCAGCGCTGTGTGTTTTTAATGCTCATATAATTTATATTTATAGTCGTTGCAGCTTTAATTTAGTTATCGTTTCATTTTTGGATGCATTTTAAATGGCTGTTCTTTAGAATGAATAAAAATTTAGTTCTTCAATGACTCTGTGATTCAGTTTCTTTCACAATGTCCCAAAGATTGTCAAAATGATTTTATTTATTAGTCATTTGTTGATGATATAGCTGTTTCTGATTATTTAAACAATGTTTTATAAGACAGCTTTCTACAGTTAAAGGCGGCTACACAGATTTATGCTTTAGTGAGCAACTTAAAAGAATTTTCAGTGAAATGACTACAGTTACACCACAGAGACTTAGACCATATAGATGAGTCACACGTGCTGCCAAAACCACAAAACCACAAAACTATCACTTTTACTTGAGTCACTGCGAAGCAGCAGAGATACTTACAGTAGATCCATCAAACTACACGAGAAAACACATTCCACGTGAGTTTAAACCACAAACCTGATTCTGTATGTATGTAGAGTTTTGAAGCAATATTCTGATATAACTGTAAACAAGGGCATGTGAATGCCACTTTATTTTAAATGACCAAATAAAATATGACTTTTTGACAGCCTGAAATTTCTGCCTAAAATATGAACATGTTTAATATTATATTCAAATGTGAAAATCATCTTTATTTGGCTTTTATTAATCGGTGAAGCTGAAAAGGTGTTTTGACATTACAGGCATTTGGAAACCCTACACAACTGATTTACAATATACATGATCGTGCCTATTGTAATTCAATATACAAACACTGTAAAGTGTTATCACTGCAAATATAGCTACAAAAAAAGCAGTAAGCCATTAGTAGGCACAATTAAAAATCACTGTCATTACTATTAAGATACTAAGATTTACTTCAAGGCTGTAATTATTTACATTATACACTGCTAGTGTCATTTCTACTTCTATTATGTATAACCTAAATACACATTAAACGTGTGTAAAGAACACTGTAATTATTTACTATTGCAAAAAGTGTATTGCATTTTGAAATATTTTCATATTATTACTGGTATTGTATGGTTCTGTTTACACGTCCAGGTACTGGTCAGTGCTGCCATTTTGTTTAAGTCTTCTGGTTTGTAGTGCATTTAAAAGCCACTGGATAGTTAATACAATTTCAAAAGACTGTGTACAGGACATTCAGCGCAATTATAATAGTTTGTAAGCAAAACTGAGAAGAAGCTCCACATACCCTCCGAGCATGCAGTGGCTGTAGCAGTTAATCTCCACACCGGCTCCTTCACTTCTGCTGTGAAACTTTAATCCTTCTCATGACTTTCTATCGTGCTGTGGGACAAACACAGACTCAAAACCCTTTGGTAAAAGTCTCCACTATCGTCTTATCACATCTGTGTTGCGTCTTTGCGCGTCTTGTCGCACGCAACCAATGCGCGCCGCAAACTTTTGCTTTCCACCGTTTTTGTGCACGCGTGAAAAAATATGAAATATATCATGAAGTTTCAAACCACAAATCGACAACTTGACATTCAAAACATGTTGAAGTGCATGTACTGCGCGATTTAGAGCATAGGACATTGGATTTGGACTTAAGACATGGACATCTGTTTGTCCCATCAACGCCCATTTTCGTCCCGCCGAGGGACAAGTTCCGCGTTAAATCATTTTTGTCGGCGTTCTGTTAAATGTGTATATATAGTGATAGGAAAATACGCATTTTGCAGCAAAGATAGGAGATTTAAATATACGCGCACGGCAACTTTTGGCAAACTCACGAGCTCATGTGAACAACACACCTGTATCTCTCCGACAGACTTAGAGCCGCGGATTCATCGTATCTACGGCATGTAATACTGGGTAACACTTTCAAATAACATTCTTTCCAAACATTATATAATGCATAACAGAACAAAGTTACATTAAAAATTTACATGTGATTTTATCAAGCTAGCAATTATAGGTTGTAAGAATGTTTCACTAACGTTTCCATTAAGCAACAAAAACGTTAAATGCTATTTTAAATGTTCTAGCAACGTTCAAAACGTACGTCAGTTTTTTTAACGTTGTATTAACATTATGGCGTTTTTATTTTAATTTTCTAATTCTGTAACGTTCCACTAACAACTTCAGAATAATGTTTTGATATAGACGATATATTAAAAACGTTCTACTAACGTTACGGCAAGAACGTTTTTGATAACTTTGAGAGGACTTTTAAAGAATGTTAGAACACGTTCTAAGAATGCTTCCTGTTAGTTGGGTAATGACATATGAGTTCAATGACATTTATAATTTCTTGAATGTCCATAAATTCATCTGTTTATGCAGACCTGAGCATTAAGTGCAAACGTTATTTCCAAACTTTTACACTAAAATACAGTATAAAAAGTAAATGTGCAATTGTTACCCAAAATATATGTTTTTAACTTCAAATGTTAGCTCTTATTTTTGACCAGTTAATTAAATATATGTGAATATATATTAAAGTATATGTATATACATTTTTTATGATATGAAGATATAGTAGATATATAACAGTAGATATAGCTGAAAAAACTGCCTTCCAATTACAGTTTGTATCGTTTTCCAAGTTAAACCAAGCTCTGACTTCATATCTCCTGCATTTATTTTTTAATTAACATTTGCATGCTAATGATTATTTTAGTATGTTTCTGTCCTGCACAGCTGTTTCCATGAGATTAGAGGAACACGGGAGATCTCTCTCTCTCTGTCTCTGTCTCTCTTTCTCGCCCTCTCTCTCTCTGTCATTGCTCAGATCTTTGGCTATGTACCAAGAAATGCGAGCAATCAGAGGTACTTCAAAAATTCCATAGTCACAGGTGTCAGAGCGACTCCGATTCCTCATAAACAAACACGCTGCCAGAGCTAAGTTCACACAGTGCGTCTGTCCCGGCATGAACTTTTTTACCTGATACCACATGTCCCATGTGTGGTGTGATTACACGCAATGGAGGAGGCCAAGCCTCAGTGACCCATAAAGATGCCCGCGGATGGCCTTAATTAGAGGAACCCGGTTTGATGAACAAGAGATGACGTCATACTGCTGCTAGCCTGGTCACGTGACCGGATCTGACAGGGTTAACTGTTCAAGGTTAATGCCTAAATTGTGTTTGTATTCTGATCTGGGATCAGATGACTTCCCGAAGTGTGATTTAATCAGAAAGGATTTATTCTGAAAAGTCTGTGTTCAAAACAGCTAACTTTTTGGGCTGTGTGCAGTAAGCATGCTGTGTACAGTATGCAAAATTTTCTTTATGCATGACATACCCACCTACGGTATGGCGTTTGCTAAAATGCACAGCACACTAGCAGAACACACCAAATGGAATAACGTATCCCACAATGCAATGCGCACATCTAAGATTCATAAGCACGGTAGAATGATTAAACATAAAGCATCAATTATACATTTGATTTGTTGCTCCTTGTTGTGTTGCATTAGTTGACTTCATTTCCAACAAAATCATTTAAATGGATCACATAATTACAACTTTCCAATTCATAAGGAGGCACTTCCCAGGTGATGGATGGACGTGTATCTAAAGACAAACGCATTTATTTGTGTTTATTTATAAACACAAAAACAGATCATTTATTTACATGTTTAACCTGTGCCAGCTTCTCACGAGGATTTGATTAAACAACTGGCTGTGTGATTAAATGTAATTATATTTAACAATTACATTAACATAATAATATGTGTAAAATTGTTAAAAATAACACACACCACAATGGACCAATCACAATCCAGTGTTGTAGAGTCATGTGATAATGACGTGTGAGTATTCCTATTCTCGCAGAATATGTTACAGCTAGTTCAGCTTTTGTGGCTGATGTAGGAAACTTTCACATTGCACACTGTAGTACTCTCTCTCTCTTTCTCTCTCTCTTTCGTGTTGTGCAGTCAGGTTTTTATATCTGTTTCTCCTTTACTACACCGATGGCCATCCCAGCATAGATCAGCAACATCTGTGTCTCATTGCTGCCAAAATAATGATAAACACACTGTCACTGCTGATCCAAAACCCACATCGCATGGCTGGGGCTGAGTGGTGGATGTATTACTGTTAAAACACCTTTGAATTTATTTCTTCAGGCCCTGGTTCCCCTGAGAGACCAGTCCTCCGCTCACTCTGCAGGATTAGGGGAGGATTTGCAGGGCTGCCTCGTCCTACGCAATCAGATAAATACTGTAGGCTTACGGACCACTGACAAGAAACTTCACCTTAGCAGATTCGCTAGCGTGCCACAGAACTGGTGCAGGGTTACGTTGTGTTGATGAATGACAGAATCCTCTTTCTTTTCCTCATTGGTCAGAGAAACATTGAGCGAACTGGCTTTGTTGGACTCACAGTTTGGTCTTTTCCATACAATGTTAACCGAAAGCTGTGAGGATCTAAAAATGACAGATTAACACCATAATTGTAAAATGTAATCCATACCATTTTTTTACTATATTGCTTGTGTGCCGAGAGCAAAACATTCAAACAGTTAGGGTTTGGGTTTGGGTTAGGAAATGTTTAAAAGTTGAAATGTTGTTTTACACGTCGTTCAATATGTGAATGCGATTTGAAGGCATGGTTTTAAACAAGAACTACAAAATAGCAGCCATATTAAATACTTTAATGGAAGCTGTTTGTCCTTCTTGGAGCTCGGCATCTCATGGTCACTGTTTGCTTTCATTGCTCATACAAGAACAGCCCTGAGATTCTTCAAAATGTTTTATTTTACACTTTCTGACATTTGGGTTTTTGGGTGGACTGTTCCTCTAAACCCCCATTTTTTTTATTTTCTTATGACAATCAGCCCTGTGTTTCTCCTCTGTTTTATATTTCTCCCTCTAAAGTCTTTTCATCTTGTCATTAAAGCAGCCTGTCTCACGTGATTAAAAAGCGATTATAAATGAAAAGGTCTCACTACAACAGCACGCGAAGGCCTCTGCTTTCATTAGCAGCACTTTGAACCTGAAGCAGCCGCTGCGGCGTGCGAGGGACGGTATTGTTCTCATCAGTATCGGGCAGCAGAATTGGAGGAGATTTGAACCTTTGCTCAAGCAATCAGCGGGTTTCTTAAGTTCTCTTCATGCGTGTGTGCTAACCGACCCGGCCGCTCTCTGAAAATACTAACAAATGTAATGACTAATGATATGCAGGTGTTTAGCCACTGATCTGGCGGCTGGTACTGCATTTCACGAAGCAGTTGGCGAGAGGTCGTAAAAGCTGGTTGTGATTCAGTGCCTTTGGCGTGTCATTCGCACCGAAGGGTACGTTCTGTCTGCAGGGATAAAGGGCCCTACAAAACTTGACATGAGAGAGAGAGGCGTAATCTGAGAAAGAGACAGGTCACTTATCACCCCATACAACACCGCAATGTGCATGTTTTTCTGCCAGGATCTTGAGGTCATTGAGGACGGTTACTCCCCCCGATTTGGCATCATGTTGCGCCACCTCCTGGAGGAAAATTATATTGTCAGTCATCTGATTCAGTGATGATGTCATGGGGGTTCTGCAAAAATCAGAATTGAATAATTACATTCAATGCATGAGTTGGAATTCATTAATTAGTTTAGCAGACGCTTTCATCCAAAGCAACATTCAACATTTAAACAGAACTACGGTGGCCAGGAGAGCTCAACGTACTGCAAATCGTCACAACACAGTAGAAATGTTTCAAGGGGGACGCTAACAAGTGACGAATCCGACTGGAACCTGCTTATTGTTCAGTGGCTGCGCCAAAGCTGGGAACACTGGGCTTGTTGAGGATGGGAGGAAAGAAAGGGGAAGAAAGGGAAAAGGAAAAAGAGAGAAGAAAGAAAAGAAAATGAAAAAGTCCCCAGTCATTTCTAGACTTTTCTTGTGGGTCAATAGCAATTTCACCTTTAAAATAGCTTTTCTCAAAGCAAAGTACAGATTGCGCCACTGACAAGACAGACAGCGGTTCGAGACCCACCTAAGCTAAATAAACTTTCATTCTATACTACTATGGTTACTGTTGTAATTACTGTATTTTACACATTGATATCTATTGAACTGTGTCAAGGCCATTTTTGATTATATTGCTTTCATTGTTGTGAGTTTTTTGTTTATTTTAATATCCTGATCGTATGATTGCTTCTCACTAAGTACAAAAGTACATGTGAAACAGTATTAAGATGGCTTAATTGAATCTCACCAGACACTAAAGATTTTACTGACTGCTGTTTTTGTGCATATCCTGCAAATATGGGGAATAAAAGGTTATTTTACTATTTATGCTAACAAAACTACTGGTAGTTTTGCTTGTTCCCTACAGTTGTTCCAAGAGTAACTTCAGTGAATATAACATTAAAATAACGTTTCACATGTGCTTTTGTACTTTGTGAGATTATTTAGGCTAATAATACCCAAAAAACCAAGCAATCATACGATCAGGATGTTAAAATAAACAAAATAAAATTAACCTTTTAGTTCACTGACAACAACACTGAACAGCCACTGAACAATAAGCAGGTCCTAGTCAGGTTCGTCATGTTAGCGTCCCATTTGTGTTGTGTTATGACGATTCGCTGCGCTTTTCTGTATTTGCAGTGCGCTTCATATTTGGTTGTGTTGTGACGATTTGCAGTACGTTGAGCTCTCTCAGCAACTGTACAGAACAGATAAAATGACAATATCAATTTTGAATTAATTATGCTTATTTATTCTAGAAAACGTTTTCTCTTTTTGCTTCCTCATATTACATAGCACTGACTTGCACATGTCTCAGAAATAAACCAAACTATTCCAGCTGGAGTTTAATTGCATACAGATTGTTTATTAGTACAAAAGTGTGTGAATGAGATCAATCGAAGGTAGACAGACTCCCATGACCTTAACATTGACCTCTGCGCAAATACTGCGCCCTCTAGTGGATACCACAGCACTAGCAAACACTATGACAAAGGCTTAATATATACAACTCTACCGCCATCTGCTGACTGTGTTGTTAACCGCTTGATTCCTGTATATGGCCCGTCTTGAAGTCTAATGCAGCACACCGCATACAAAACTCCATACTGGCTAATATACCTTTTTTTCCCCACACAAACATCCAAAAACATTTGTATGTTACAGTATATCATATATTTCTCAGAGAGTTTGAAGAATGTCTCTAATTATTGTCTGTTAAAGTACACAATTAATTTGGCACTGGTGATGAATTGTATTTTCCATTGGTTATAACATCTGAATCTTTTAAAGTTACTTGTCTCTGTGATTTGGCTGTTGTGTCAATGATAGAATCGCTTGTCTGATCGTGACTTTATGTGATTTGAGTTCTCTCTGCATTAAGGAGTAATTCAGTAGTTCACAGAAGCTTCCAGAGATTTATGATAAGATTACTGTAAACACAACTGTTGACTTCATGCTAATGATAGAAAACACTGGACAGTTGGGCTGCTCTGGGATTCTGGGCAACAGAAAAGTTTCAGCAATCTCAGGCCATGACAAGCTAATAGAAACATTTTTTCCCCGAAGCAAATAAATCCAATTTATATTTAAACAAACAATTCATTTAACCAAAAATATTACATTAATATTTTTAATACACAAGTGGCATATTAAATTTTAATCTGCATACAGTAACTTTCTGATGATTTATATAGATACTGATTCATTGTGGACTACTTCTAATATAGTTAGAATGCTGCCTTAAAATACAGTTATATACTATAGACGGCATTGCAATATTAGTAAATTAATACATTTTCAAGCTTTGTGTTTTTGTCTTACCATAAACAAGACCATTGACTACATCAACGCAGCCAGAACTTCCTGTCCAGTTCACCCTACAGTGCTGCATAATGCCTTCAACATCAGGTCTTATCTAACTGAGTATGCGAGACAGCTCCTTGTCCAGACACTTGTCATTTTTAGGCTGGAATACTGCAATGCTCTGCTAGCCGGTCTCCCAGCACGGGCAATCAAATCAGAATGCAGCAGCTCAACTTGTCTTTCAGAAGCCCAAAAGAGCATGTCACACCTCTCTTTACCTCTCTGTTGGTTACCATTTGCTTCATGCATCAAATTCAAGCCATTACTACTTATGTATAAATTGGCAACAGGCTCTGCGGTCAGTGAGTGACTGGTGCTTTGTGGTGCCTTCTTCAAAGGGCACAAAATTACTCTCCCGCTTATTCACCTTCACAATATCTTGCTCGTGGAATGACCTTCCAAACTCTGTTCTGAAGTGAAAAACAGCTAAAAACTTTTCTGTGTCTTTTCTACAAGAATATGTTGACGGTCTGTATAAAAACATTTCAACACTTTCTCCCTCATCAGGTATCATCTCTAACAATTATTGAAACATTGTAACTTTGCAACTGTGTAATTGCTGGATGCCTAAATGTAAATGTAATAAGCTTCATTTATTGAGGTTTATGATTAAAACAAGAAATAAATATTTGGAAAAAATAAATAATGGTTAAATGCGAACAATTTGTTAGATTTCTCTGAAAACAAGATTTTAATTTTCCTAACGAGGTACCTTCTAAAGATTATATCTATAATCTTGTAATATTTCAATGTAAGATACGTTGAAATATTACAAGATTATAGATATAATCTTTGAGGATATTTAGACTTTTTGAGGATATTTAAATTTTTTGCAACTAATGTTTACAGCTGCTTATTTCAGATGTTGATCAATTTATGAACTATTATTATTATTATTAATAACTAGTACACGTAATGGTACAATTGACTCTTTTAGTGATTCTGTCTGTCATGACATCATGGTTAAATCTGTAGTTTTTGAAAGCTTTAATAAAAGTGTGGAACTGTTTTAGAACCAGCGTTCCCAGATGCTCCCGGAGGCCTGAACAGCCATCTGTCAGTCATCAGTCAGAAATGCTTTCTGCAGAAGCCGACCACTTCACAAGTAAACATGGAGTAATGGTTTATAATCCTTCAACCAGCCCCGTTTGAGTTTAAATTGGGACTTGAGACGTTTTGCATATGGGGAACTTAAAAGCAGCCCATAGCATTCAAAAAACAAAACTTTATTAACAGGTCTGAGAATGCCATTGGCCTCTATGTCAACAATGAGGTCATGTTTACCCAGAGTCTGCTTGAAGATGAACTCCAGAAGACAGATGAACACATATTCATACACACGCTTGCTTATTCTCGAGTATTCAGATTTTCCAGTGGACAAGTGTACATGCATAAAAAGCTGATCTTCAGTAGACTTCAAGAACAAAGATAAAAACAAGCAAAAACATTTTCTGAATCAAAAGATATGATTATGTACCACATAAATCTTTAGCACTAGAGTTCACTGAGCCAAGACTGAGCAGGCTTTAATGAAGTGGGTTTAATGTATCTGGAGAGAGCTATCTGTTAGGAAATGCTTGACTAGCAATATGTGTTGTTTCCAATATAACTCCCTCTGGGACCACATTGCAAGTATAAATGCCTGCATTAAGAGTCTTTATTAAGTTTTTTATTGTCATTCAACCATATACAGCAGGTGCAGTACATAGTGGAATGAAACAATATTCCTCCATGGTGCCACATGAAACATAGACTACATAGACAACAAAATACTCAGAATACACGGTTTCACATGTATCATCACAAGTGCATGTGTGCAAACTTGTGCTGACAGGGCAAACATATTTGCATTTTAAATTAAATACAATTTGCACATTTTATTACAGCTGCAATATGTAATTTTTTTGTTTAAAGTGCATAAAATATCAGTTATTGGGCAAGTATGAGCAAGAGATCAGTGTTCAAATGGTGTACTTACCTTTTTCTGATTCACAGATTGGTAGGTTTCATTCTGATTGGTAAGTTTATAATAATTTATAGTTCGATGTGTCAGGTCCAATTTAGCAGGAAATGTCAGTTTGAACTTATTCATCTGTGTGTCTATGTAACGTCTGTAAACGAAAAGATACAACATTGCATGTGTGGGTGCTGAGGATGGTGGAGTGTTTATAGCTTCTTTGCTTAGTATTTAAACTCATCCACCTTAAGAAAGTTTCTCCATAAGTAACCTGCAATTTTATATGAAAGAGAATGATTTAACATGTCACTCACAGCCACAGCTAACTGAAGCAATGATTGGTCACTTAAGATGGCATGATATAACTGAGATCAGTTATTAGGACGTCACAAGAGAGCCAGATAATGTGAACGCAACTTGATTAATGAAGTGATTCCTTCATGTGCTAATGGAAAAGTCACAAATGATTATTTTTTTTGATAGGGAGCATTAGTTAGATTGATTTTAAACTTCCTGCCACACTAACCCGAACCCAGGGGTGCAAATAACCCCACATGACCACTGTAAACCTTCTGAAACAACACTGCTGTATTTCTGTTTTAATGATGAAGCGACCAAGGTGACCAGCAGAGTTTCTTTTTCTTTGCAATGTGGTGAATCAATCTTCAAATCCATCCGCACATTTCACACGGCTGCCAGGCCGAAAGCTGACCGACAACGATATTATCCACTGCCTGAGTGGATTCTGAGTGAACAAAATGTGTGTGAAACGCCAAGAACACCCGACCACAATTTAATACACACGTCTATTCTTACAGCTGATTTTATGAGTGTGAAACTGCAAAATCCAATATTGTATAAATGATGATAATTAATAAAGTGTGTATGAGAGAGAATATGTGAAAACAATAGAATTTCACACGACCAATCCTCCATATTACATTTGTGAAATATAGACTGTTTACACACTAGAACACAATATCAACATGTTTGGTCCAGGCATATACATACATTATGTGTTTAAATTATGTGTCTGATGAATTTATTTAAAAATCAACTTGTAAAACGACCCGGTTCTGATTTACTGGCAAGACTGGTTTGGTTTGGGCAACAAGCTGTTTTTGTTTCTGAGGTAAATGTCTCTGGAAAGACGTCTATCAGCTTCCACAGTGGATCAATAGTGAGGGCGAGATTCAAGATTTTTATTTACATTTACGCATTTGGCAGA